>JANHGL010015818.1:0-39367 GCA_024611195.1 Ceyx melanurus | reverse complement strand
GCCTCTCGGGGGCGGCACCGGCCCGGCCCCGGCCCCGCCGCCGCCGCCCGGGGAGGGTTGCGGGGGAAAGGCCGCGTCGCTGCGCTCCCGAAGGGGAAAGGGCTGAACCTGCGAAGAGTGGTGGGTTCTCTCTGGGGGCTCCGTGAACGTCAACGAGAGACAGGGGAGAGTGGGAGCAGGGACCCAGTGGGAAAGGGGAGAGGGAAAGGGGACGGATAGCGGGACCGAGAGACAAGAAGAAAAAGATCTAGAACGGGGGAAGAAAGAGTGGAGGAGCTGGGATGTGCGAGAAAAAATAAAAAGTAGAGGGGAAGGGAGGGGTTTGGAGAAAGAAAAACTAGGATGGAAGGAAGAGTCAGGAAAAAAAAAAGGACATGAGAGAAGGGGGAAAAGAGAAAAAATAAAGGAGAAAAAAAGGGGGGAGGTAAAAAATGAAAAGTCGATTTCCAGTTGCTTGTCATTTTGATTTATTTTTTTCCCATCACTCTGGAAAACTGAGAAGGTAAGGGAAGGCAGCAGATTCTCACCCAGAACAAGAAAAACTAATGCCAAAGGAAAGTAACAGTAGGACAGAAAGTCGGTCACTAAAGCCAAAAATTTGCCCCTTCACACCCCTGCTCAGCAGACTGAAGGCAGGTGGTTAAAATAGCCAGGGGTAGGTCTGTACTTGGCTCCAGCCTGTCTGTCCTAGGGCTATAACAACTTTCCTAAATCACCTTGTCGCTACTGAGCCCATCACTACCAGCACTCAAACCTGAGGGCTTCAAGACCCCCAGAAAGTACCTATTTGTTTTTCCCCAAAGATGCTTAATCCTATTTCCACAGGCCACTAAAAGCTCATTTTAAAACCTGCTGGCAAGTGCTTAAGGAGAGACCATGTTTTGCCATGAAAGCGCCTGACCAAAGTTCTCCAGCTTAAAGAAAATTGAGGATGTGGTAAAATGAGACATTTGTTCTGGGGCAGGTGGAACCCATCTAAAAAGCATGAGAGTGAGGGTTTTTAAAGGAGGCCCATTTGCCAGTAGACCAGCCCGAGTTCTTAAGAAGGATGTTCATCAAGTCACATGCATCAATTCATGACACCACAAGTGAACCATAGAATTGGTTTTAGTTTAAAACCATCACCTTGTCCTGTCACAACAGGTCCTGCTAAAAATATTGTCCCCATCTTTCTGGTAGGCTTCTTCATACACTAGAAGATCACAACGTCTCCCTTGAGCCTTCTCCAGGCTAAATTACCCCCAACTCTCTCAGCCTGGCCTCACAGCAGAGGGTTTCCAGCCCTCAGATCACTGCTGTGGCCCTTAATCTGTAGGTACTACCCCTCCTTGCAGCTCCAAGTACATCCTGACCCTTGACCAGCACTCAGCCCAAGTTACCCTTTACAACAAGAGGCCATCAAGCAGGCCACCCACCATCCCATCCACTACCATGCTTACAACATTGCTGGGGGTTTAAGTGCCAGGAAAGGAGGAGAACAGAAGGATAAGTCTCCCACGATCCCAGATGGAGAGGCTGAGATGTAAAGTACCTTATCTCCATTCCTAACTCTCACTCTCCCTGGATGAGGTCCTCCAAACTTCGTAGCTGTTAGTGAGCAAAGTGTTTCAGCATTCACTTAGATTCCGGAGTGCTTGCTCAAGTCTGTGGCCGTTGGCAGAACTGAAGCACAGTGAGTCCAGACAACTATGGGATTAGGTTTAAAAATAAGCATGTACTGAAGCACTTGGATAAACTAGGCTCTGAAAATCCTAGGGAAAAAATAAAGGCACTGTATTAGAACTCCAGAGTCACTCAGCCAAAAAAAAAAAAAAATTTAAAAATCCACAGGGAGTGGTTTTTCCTTACTTGGTGTTCCAGAACATCACATCAATTAGTACAATCTCTTCCACAGCTCTCTGAAAATACCATCCAGCATCTGCAACAGCATTGCAGCCAGCTGTCCAGGAGTTGCAGGCAATCTCCCCTCTCCCGCATTCTTCTAGGAGCAGAGCCCTTGCTGCCCTTCTCAGGGTCCTCCATCCAGTTATCTTTTTATAGTGAGCACATTCCTCAGGCAGGAGAGATGGAGCCGGTTCCCCTTCTGTTATGAAAGCCAGATTTTGCTTGGCGTTTGGGGATAAAATACTTGGACGGTAAACAAAACAATGCGCTCTTGAAAAACAACCCACACAATATAAAACCACTTTTGGGAGAAGCTGGGCACCCCAGATAAGATCAGCAGAAGGCTGACATGCTACATGCTTGCTGTGATTAGTTGGTATCTGCTACCAGTCCAAGCAGGTGGCCCCAGAGATGTGATCTTGGACAGTCTGGAAACCAGAAACTCCTTGTAGATGCAGCTCTCCAGGCGAGGTGACCCATTGTGCACTAAAAACAAGTTGGCTCCAGATATTTAGGGAAGGGGGAAAGCAAACCCTGGCAGCTCTTCACCCAGCTACGGAGAAATCTGTGGCAACATGATGGGAAGGGACAGGTCATCTTCTTTTTCACCACTTTTTCTTGAGGTTCTTCCATAACAAGCTGCTGCTTTCCCTTTCTCATTGTCAGCATCACAGGGGGCCCCACGCAAGGTCAAGGCTTCACCATGCTCAGGGCTGCAGATAAACACACCTAAGGGCAAGCTCTGACCCACTGAGATAGGTACAGGAGGTAAAAAGTGGCACTGAAAGCCAGGTTGTTGTTTTACCCGCTTACCCAATTCTTTTGCATTTATATTTCAACTGCCTGAACTACAGCATTTTTTTTTTCTCCAAAACATTAGTAAAACTAATGTAATGGAGTACAGAAAAATGAGGACTTTTTCACAGTTCCTACAGCCTCTCTATGCTGGCATTGAAAACATGGGCTGAAGGCATCCTTATTTTCTCTGAAGGCTTCCCTTTCCAATTGGAAGGCAGATGGAAGCTAACACCCATCCCTGCCTACTCAAGTCAACAGAGAAGTTAAAAAAATATATATAAAAAAAAAAAGATCAGCAGCTCTAAGTGCTAGAAAGATTTTTTTCCAGGGTGAGAGGGAAAGCCCAGAAGGTGAAGAGAACATATGGGTTGGGTGGGAGAGAGTTTCAATAGCACAGCAAATATCAAATAGGGACAAAGGGAAGCATTCACCCTTGCAAAGGAGATCATTTGGGTGCAGGAAGAGCAAGTCTGGAGCAGCATCATCAAGCAGGTGTCCAAAAGCAGCAGCCTCACATGCAGGCAGAGAACACCACACCAGCCAGGAGCCCAAACACCCCCAACAAGGGTATCAAGCCAAGGAGAGCCCTGGAGGCAATCAGGCCATGATCCGTGAAGTGCACAGAGGTAAAATAGCTGCTTCCTGTAGTCCTGGGAGCCAACGCCAGCGGCTGCTGGATGAACACGCAGAGCTCATTTCCTCCCTGCTCCAAGACAGCTAGTTCTCTGTCCTCGCCTGGTCATGTTCCTTGCCACATTTGTTGGATGATGGATGAAGGAACAGGCCACCAGACTAATAAAAGGAATAAATAGATTACTCCATCAGGAATCACCTCTGAAATCGCAGGCAGAAAGGAAATGAGAAGCGAATTTCCAGCAGGTAGGGGCTGCGGTACTGCCCAGCTTCACTTCCCCTGTCACCAGAAAACAAGCTGTTAAATGCCAAGCTGTGCCTGAAGAGGCATCAGCAGCCCCCAGGAAAACTATGGGGCTGGTCTCCTGCCCATCTCTGTCCTGTCCAGTTTGGAAGAGACACAAGATGAGAAAACCAAATGTTAGAGAGCAGGGAGAAGTATGCTTCCCACGGCAAGTCACCACTTGTGCTTGCAGTACTGCTTGTACTCAGGCAGCTCCAAGGAGATCAAGGTCCTTCTCTGTGGAAGGAAGCCAGAGATGCCCCCAAGTGAAGGAGCTGCCATAACTCAGGAGGGTGGGGAAGCCAACATAAGGGGCACAGTGGCAGTGCTGGGTGGGATGCCAAGCTTTGGTGTTACCCCATTTTAGACTAGGGAAGAAGGGGCAGAGAGAAGTAAAACTCTTAAAAGAGCAAATGAAGATATGTGTAGGCAGAGGCTGCCAGGGTGACTACAGACCACAGGGCTAGATTCCTGCTTCCAGTAATGTGCCCCTGTGGCCAAGAAGGCAAATGGTCTTTTCAGGTCATTAAGAAGAATGTGGCCTACAGATTGAGGGAGGTTCTTCTCTCCCTTGGTAGTACTGGGTCAAGTTCTGGGCTCCCCAGTTCAAGAGAGACAGGGAACTACTGGAAAGAGTCCAACACAGAGCTACAAAGATGTTGAGGTGACTCAAGCATCTCTGTACCAAGGAAAAGCTGAGACACCTGGGGTTGTTGAGCCTGGAGAAGACTGAGAGAGGATCTGATCAATCCTCATCAATAGCCAAAGGGCAAGAGGATAGGGCAAGACTCTTTTCAGTGGTGCCCATTGCAGAACAAGGGGCAACAAGCACAAACTGGAACCCAGGAGTTACCACTTGAACAGGAGAAAAAAAAAACCCTTTCCTGGGAGGGTGACAGAGCCTGGCCCAGGCTGCCCAGACAGGTTGCGGCATCTCCATCTCTGGAAAGATTCCAAACCTACCTGGACAATGCAATCCTGGGCACCCTGCTCTGGGTGACCCTGCTGTAGCAGAGGTTTGGATGAGATGATCTCCAGAGGTCCACTCCAACCCCCACCATGCTGGGATTCCCCCAGCCTAAACCAAGCAATTAAAGAGAAATTTCATCACAAGGCTTCATTTTCTTCTCTGTATCACCCACCCATTAGTTTCATGATTCATGAGAGTTGGAGTTTTTTGCAGAAAGCCCCTCACATGAGCTGGTTTCAACCTGCACCATGGCTCCAAATATGTTTTTCAGCTTCCCCACTGCAACAGTAAAGGACCACATTTAAGAGGAAGATTTTAGAGTCTGGAAGATGAGTTCCTTGGGATGTCACAGGCCTCTAACATCTGCAGCTTGAAGCACCACACACCAAAAACCTTGTGAAAACCTGCTGGAGATCTGAGTTGTCCAAGCTGGGGATGCTGCTGCTGGCATTCACTTCTTGACAAGTGATGGTGAACAGCAGCAATGCAGAGACAACGCAAACCATGCAGCCAGCACTTCCCATCGGTCTCCCATCAGCTGGGCCACCCAGGATTTTAACTGTTCTTTGCTTTTTTCCGCACCAAAGAGGCAGCAGGAGAGAGGTTAAAGCTCCTGTCCAGCCACTCAGCAAGAATTGCAGCCAACATTCCCAGTGAGCTTGCCAAGCACTGGTACCATGCTGGGGAAAGGTTTGGCAGAGCCATCAGTTTCCCATTTCCAAGGCAATAGGAGCTTTTAGGAGAAATCAATTGGTGGTGTAATTAGGAATATTATCTGTGTAGCTAATTATTATTGGAGATGGCTTCTCTCCTTCACAGCTCGTTTCCATCTTATCCTTCTGCTAAATAACGGTGTTACTGACAGGCAGTTTGTGGCTTCATAACCTACTGTCAGAGGCATCATTCCTATTTATTTCAAAGCACGCCAGAGCACACCCAGGAAGCAGATAAAAAAGGACCCCGTGCAGCTCAGCAGCCACCAGAGAAGATTTCTCAAGGCACTGCTTTTTAAATCACCACGATTCCCAAACTTCTCCTCTGGGCGCTGTCTCAAATCAGCGAGGTGAGGTTAACACATCACAGGGGAGGCTTCAGTGGAAGCCACACTACAGAAAGGTGGATGCTTCACTTGATGCCAGCAACAAGTGAAGTGCCAGGTACAGGGAGGTAAGACAGGGGTTGGAATTAAGAAGATGGTACCCCCCTCCACTTTCCTTCACTCACTTCCATGGGAAAGAGTCCTGCTAGGTGTAAAACGACTACATGCTCCGTGATGGTATGGAATAAAAAAATTCATTGAATCATAAATCTTTTGGAAAAGGAATCTACTGGGGAGATTATATTCACTTTTCACGGACATACTAATTCAACGGTGGCGTATCAGATGGTTCTCTGTAGGGGGAAAAAGACATACTGTTTTAAAGTATGATATTTAGAAGGATCCTTTAGGAAGGAAAGCAAATATCATCTTGGCAAGGAAAACCAACTGTGTGAGCACCGAGTCAGGGACATTAAAAGCAGGACCCAAGCCCCAGCTGCCGAAAGTCAGCACAGCTTGACTGCCGTTCTTGGAGCTAAGCCCATGCATGGGAGCTGAGAATGAAGGTCACCTCCATTAAGCTGCAACTCCTTGAAGATGTTAAATAAATGAACACAAAAAGTGATTATTTTTTTTTTAATGTGCCCATTGTGATCGGTCCCTGTTTGCCAACACTGACAGTGGATGAGAAGATGAAGATGTGACAGCTGCACTCATTTTGATGTTCCTTGGTGGTGAGCTATCTGGATACCTTCTTTTGGATTGCTCATCAGTGGAAATCACCAAGCTCTCTTAGAGCAGCCAGACGCTCAGGAATTAGGTAGAACTCAGTGGCCAACTGCAAAACATGGTCTCACAAAATACCTCCTTAGTCTCCTGCCCAGTCTAGACTCCCTACATGCCTGGTCTCTGTTGTTCAGAAATCTCCATTCTTACCATGGCACACGCCCAGAAGCGTGTGTGGAGCAGACTGACATCTATCTCCTGCTGAAATTGAAACCAGATTGAGGCCAGTAAACACCTCCTTCTCCTGGCGGACCATATTTGACAGTCAACTGAGAAGCACCCTGTACACAGCCAGCCACAGCATACAGAGGAGGTCTCACAACAGGCAGTTTGCACACAAAGCTGAGGTAGGACTGGTTTCAGAGCCCTCTTTCACAGATATTGTCACACCCCACTTTTGGCTTCCCATCTCTCTCCTGACACCACAAATCTTATATTTGAAATGGGAGCATCCCTCCTGCTTTTTTCCATCCATACCTTTAGCATGGTGGTCAGTGCAGCCCTGGGGATGATGTAGGATCAGATCTCCTCCAGCTTGGCTGCAGGCATGAAGGACACTGGAACAGGACTCCTGCCAACTGTGCACGTCCTTTAGCCACTCATCACATGCACAAGCTCCCCAAGGAGCCTTGCTGTGTCTTAAAGTGTATCTTCTCTCACAAGAAGGCTGTGGATCATAGACAAAAAAAACCCAAAATGCAGTCCTGAGCTCAGATCAACTTCACACAGCATTGTAAATACAATCCCAATCATCCCAAGAAGCATTTTAGCAAGTGGCTGCTCTCCTAGCAAAGGTGAGGAGATGACCTGCTGGTTTTACATTATGTATTTGCCATAAGCGTGTTAAGCTCCTCTAGATGGAACATGCTATTGGGGCTGTATTTTTCTCCATTCCCGGGCCAGTTTCCAAATTGAGACAACAGTTTATACTAGCCAAACACTGGAACAACATTAGTTTCTGTAGAAACCTCTGTTGCTGGGGTCCTTAATATTGGCTTTAGGAGCAAGGCATGTTGACAGCAGCTCGTGGCCCAATACTGCAGGAAGCTAGAGAGATCTTAAACTACTCAAATTATCCAATGCAAGAGCAAGAAGGAGGCAGCCCATGCTTTAGCTTCTGTCCAGGGCCCCTGAAAAGTTAATCCTATCCGATTACATTATTTTTTTTCCACAGAAGAAATAAACAGTCTTTTGTACTAAACATAAGGCTGCTTTCTTTTGAAGGTAGATTTATCATCCAGGATAAATTCATTAATTCATTCCATTTTTGTCCCAAGCCTTCAAAGCAGTGGTTTTGCTTCATGATGCAATGTTACTTGGTTCTGCCTCTGTGCCAGGTGGTTCCCAAAAGAGATCACAGAATGCGATGAAGAATGTGATTCTGATGCTATTTTTCCTTAAAAAAAAAACCAAACCCACCAAAGAGCATGAATAGAGATCATTTCATCAGTTGCCTAAAGCCTGCACACCAAATTCCACACACGCACATTAGAGTTGTGCAAACCACGTACGTACTGAGCAAGCACCAGCTGCCCTCCAGACCATGGACACCAGGAATGCAACCAATGAGATCGCTCAGCGAACAGAATCAACTCATGGATGACAAAATCTGCTGTCAGCTGTTCCAGGAGAGGAGCCAGTTCCAAAGTAAGAAGAACGATATGGTTGCCTTCCCCACGCCAACAGGGACTCTGTTGTGCTGAGCTGAAACCTTGAACTCATTACAATGTCACTTTGTCTTTAGATCTGATATCCTGTGGGGGGATCTTCTGGGAATGTATTTTGGTTCAGACTTGGGTCAAGGAGAGTTGACTTGACCTGAAAATAAATCCAGGCAGTCTCAAGCTGAAGAGCTATTGACTACTGTTTGCAATACAATAAAGCAAGGAGATCAAACTTGGATGAAACCCCGGGTTAACATAAATCCAAGGAGAAAGGGGAACAACAAAATTCATTCACCATCATGACAAAGGGGACATTTTTTTGCACTGGTAGAATTCAGAGCAGGGACTGAAAGCATTTCGCAGGCAGCAGCTTTAGTGTCCCACATGGTCTGCATGCACTGTTGAGCTCTGCTGATAACTTCAACAGACTGGCAGCAAGATAAGAGGTATGCAACAGCATATGTGTGTGAAAAAGGTTTGTTGGCTGGGTTTTTTTCTTCTTTAACGTCACTAGATGGAGTTCCTCTGCTCGCACACAGGGCAGCTTTTGTGAGAGGTATTTTATATGGATCCCTGAGGAAGGATCTCAGCAGACGAGCTCTGAGCACTATTGTGTGCACGTGTGTGTAATAACTCTTGGCAACCTTCAGTTTACAGTCCAGGAGAAATGCCGGTTGTGCTCGTTGCAGTCCAAGATTAAATCCTGCTTCTGGCTTGTGCTAAGGGAAGCTGTACCATTAGCTTCACTGGAGTTAGCATTTGTGCCCTTCCAGAAGCTTTCTTTTTTAAATGTTTGTTGGATAAAGACATTTTTCTGCTATACTACCTGATACTTCCCAGGTCTGTACTGCAGGGAGCCTGAGAGATGCTCCCTATCCACACTGCAACATATAAGAAAAAAGTAGAAATTCCACACACCCTCTGCCAACTCTCTTCCTTCCCAGCCCCCAGGTCCAGAAACACCAGTGTGACTCACTAGTCCTTTGCCCCAATTCATAACATGTACCCGACTGAACAGATTTTCCAGCTTCTCAACATGTCTGAAGCTGAGGAAGATCTTCCATCCACACAGCAAAACACAGTAATTTGGTAATTTTAACAAAGTTAACACTTTAAGAGTGCAAAGGCATCCTACAGAGATCAGCCCTGCGGAGAACAACTTGGGATATGCTGGTGGGTGAAGAGCCTCACCATGCACTCACAGCTCAGAAGCTGATAGCATCCTGGGCTGCATTCGGAGCAGCGTGGGCAGCAGGTCAAGGGAGGGGATCCTGCCCCTCTACTCCCAGTGCTCTGAGGAGACCCCCTACAGTGCTGGGTCCAGATCTGGAGTCCTCAGCACAGGAGAGACAGGGACCTGTTGGAGCAGGGCCAGAGGAGGCCACAGCAATGATGCAAGGGATGGAACCCCTCTGGTGTGAGGCCAGGCTGAGAGAGATGGAGTTGCTCAGCCTGGAGAAGACTCTGGGGAGACCTCATTGCAGCATTTCATCACTTAAAGGGGCCTATAATAAATCTGGGGACAGACTTTTTATCAAGGCCTGTTGTGACAGGACAAGGGGTGATGGCTTTAAACTAAAAGAGGTAGATTTATACTAGAGAGAAAAAAGAAAGTTTTTACACTGAGGGTGGGAGACACTGGCCCAGGTTGCCCAGAATGGTGACTGATGTCCCATCCCTGGATACATTTCAGGTGAGGTTGGATGAGGCTCTGAGCAACCTGCTCTAGTTGCAGATGTCCCTGCTCCCTGGACATGGGTTGGATGAGATGAGTTTTAAAGGTCCCTTCCCACTCAAAATATTCTATGATCTAACACACGCACCCCCAGCGCAACCTGTGAATAGTAACAAGATCTACTGATCCTTGGACACTACCTTTTGATGTGCCTGGTAAGTATTCTCAGAGCTATCTCAGCTCACACTTCCACATCTTTCCACCCAAGAAGAGCTGGTTCATCTCAGGATAAATATGCAATATAGTTTAGTCCTTCTGCTGGCATTCATTACCCACCCCATTTTGCAATAAGGATATGGTCAAATCCCTCTAGCCTTTCCACTGTCCCCTTCTCCCAGGTGTGCGAAGGGACAAACCTTCTGCGCTTTGCCATGGAAGAAGCAGAGCAGCTCGGGTTGCTGCAGTACAGAGATGCCTAGGGCTGTGCCCAGGAACCCTGGCAAGATGGGCAAGGCAGAAGCTTCACTGAGGACACATCTGATCAGGTTACCTGCTTTCAGATGAAGTCAGTCCCTGCAGTAAGACATCAGCGCCACATTCCCCATTTAAGCGCAACTATTTCTAAACACAGCCCAGGGAAAGATGGGTATTTTTTCTTTTTACTTCAGTAAAACTCATTTTATTAACCAATTTGTGCTCCAATGTAGACGATCCCTTTGTTTATAGAATAAATTATGCTGCTTCTTCCCATCTCCCACCGTGATTGCATGATTCCTGGTCTCATTGTGTAATGTTTGATCTAAGAATATATAAACCCCACTAAACAAAGCTGCACTAGAAAGTGGAATAGTAAGTTGAGACTTCAGCCTCTTAAGGGGAAAAAAAAAGAAGAAAAAAAAAGGTGAGTTTGACAAAGTAACACACTTAGAAAGCCTGGGAATTTTTCAGATGAAATAAAGCATCTTAAGAGGGACACAATATTCAAACTCAGCTTTTCACATCTGCACCCTTTCAAACTGTCAGGATCTTCACCCGACTCAAGCGAAATCTCTCACAGATTGGGATTTGTTTTACCACAGTGTGAAAATCAACACTTTCAATTGCAATTAGCAGTACCACAGTCCTGCTGAAGCTCCAAAAACAAGTCACACATGAATATTCACAGCCAACCAGTGCCACCTAACAGGAACTTTCCATCAACAACCTTCCCAGTACACGTGTGCTCCAGATCAGGAAGGAGAAAACAAAGCCACAGACCAGTCCCCCTGCAGTGGCTTTATGGGTAGGTGCTCAAGCACTGGTCATCTCAGAAAGCTCTGGGACTATCATTTTTCACCGAGCCTACAGTGCACTAGGGGTTGCTCTGATGAGGACAGGTCTAGGCATTATACACGTGGAAATGAAAATATTTTTTTCATGGACACATCTTTCCTTCACAAAAAAACATCCATCATTACAGTACCTCTACTTCTCAACCTCTATCTTCCCCAATACAAACCTTTGCAGGATCAACTTAATACACACACAGATTTTTAAAAGTTGCTTCCACTTACAACAGCAAAAATATGAGGAAAACCAATCCTGGAGATTTTCTACCCATGAGCAGAGGTCACAGTGAGGAGGAGGCCTGCACAGTCTTTTATCAGTTACCTGTCCTTTCTCTGCTTAGGTGTGAAGTGCATCACGGCCAAAGTATCTGAGCCCTTTCTGCACAGTGTAGCAACTAGCACCAATAAAACAAGCTACAAGCCCTTCCCAGTACATGCTAGAATAATACCAACCACATTTGGACCAGAGAGCCTGTTTTTTAAAATTACAAGTAAAATATCATCCCTTGGTAGTGTTCCATCCTTAAGACAGTCCAATATCATCCACAGAATCTGATGGGTGGTATATGATTTACTAGAGCTGAAGAGGCCACTCCTGCTTCATGCTTTGCAGGCAGGACAGTCTATCCTCTCCCTCTTCTGCAGGACCTTTCCTTTCCATGGTCTGCTTCACCACCTTTCAGCTGCACTGAGTTTGAGGCAGAAAAGAAAATGAGAAGTAATTGTTTGCCAAGTGTGATATTGCTAACACTTGTCAAAGAGAAAAAGGAGATTCCCTGAGGCTCCTTTCCACTCTCTAAATAGCCAAAAAGTTACTCTCCCCTACAACAGCTTTCATATGAAAGGCCAGAAAGAGATTTGGAGCTGATCTCAAGTCTGTTGCTAAATTGGTGGAGCCCTTACCATCTTCAAGGAAGCCAAGGAGAGTGGAAAGTACAGAATCATAGAATCATTTTGGTTAGAAGAGACCTTTCAGATCATCCAATCAAACCATTAACCCAGCACTGCCAGGTCACCACTAAACCATACCCCTCAGCACCACATCTACATGCCTTTTAACTCTCTCCAGTGATGGGGACTCCACCACTGCCCCAAGCAGCTTGGCACAGGCCTTGACAACCCTTTTGGGGAAGAAACTGTTCCTTGCATCCAACCTAAACCTCGCCCGGTGCAATCTGAGGTCGTTTCCTCTTGTCTTGTCAAGCAGATAACCACAGTCCTCTAAGTTTTAAATATTTACTTAAAACTGGACACCAGGATGGTGAATAAAAAACACTGCTTGAAAGGGGATGGTGGATATTTAAGAAATGGAAAGAAAAAACATATGTCATGGGCTAAATTTAACGTCTTATCTGAAACAAATCGAGAACCAATTAAGCACCCAAAATGAAATGAACATGTAAGCCAATAATTAACTCCTGCTTGGGGTATTACAGGAAAAGCAGTTTTAAAAGCAAGATGCAGACAGCTCTGGAACATGCCTTCTCACTCCGCAGAGGACAACGAATCAGGCACTCAAGTTCTCCCCAGCAGTTGTTTTGCTTGGCTGTCTTAAAAAGCAAGCAAACAAAAACCCCTACAACGCCTTGCATTGCCTAATGGAAACTTCAGGCTAGTCTTAGAAAATTCCTTGGTCCACCAATACAGCTGGTGGGGACCTTTCCAAGAGGCAGACTCTAGATAGAATTAAAACTTTTCTGAAGGAGAAAAAATGTTGAGTTTTGTGGAGTAAGTTTCCCAGAAGGATAAAAAAATGGAAGGAACATCTTAATGTTCAGGCAAGGTTAAGTCATCATTTGGGCTCTATCAGCTGCTACTCCACACCCTTTGGGGGTGAAGCTTTCTGCTGGAGCTCCATTAACATAATTCATCCAGTTCCCTCCCAGGAGGGACATTCTTTCATTGGCATATGTCCTGCATCTTGAGAAACACACTCTGTCCAGAGAAGAACAAAGGCAGCTGCTCCAGGCAGATAACTTTTTCTTCAATGGACCCATCGTGTTTCTTGCACAGGAACAGGAGGAGTTAATCATGTTCTTGACACGAGAAAGAAAAGATACATTTGTTTTTTAAGACTGTCTGCAATGATGAGTTAAGATGCTGATGTCAACTACAGTAATCAGCACACACCCCCAAGTGGCTCCAGAAGCAAGGGAGGGCTATTTCCGAATGACTACACGAAGCCAGGAGACAGAGCTATGAGCAGCAGGATCACCCCCAGGCCAGCTGCAGCTTCTGCTGGTCAGTCTTTATCTCTGGATCCCTGAGCAAGCCATTACTGACCAGATGGATGAAAGCAAGGTCAAAAAAGGCACTTCCAAGAAGTCTGCAACATCTTCCCTGAGCAGTTAATTGTTCAAGGCAAGAGGCCCACACATCAAAGCTGATTGGTCTTCAAAACAAGATATTATACATACTTTTTGGGCTGTCCTGGCTTTTCAAGGCAGGAATTTTGGTTTCTTTTTCAAGACTTGGGCGTGAAGTATTTATTAGCATGAACATGTGTTTGGTAAGCAGGACCAGCCAGCCACCGTGGGGAAACATCTGGAGCCTGTGACTAGTCACAGTCACTTCAAACCTATGTCTTCTGCAAGCAAGGATGCACTAGGAGGTTATAAGCAAATCAAGAGTGAATTTAGGGCAGGCACCAGGACTCATAATTAGTCTCAGGAGTATGCACGGTGTGTTTCCAGAGAGCAAAGGTGCTGCTTGTTACGGTTGTGCTGTAACTAAGGAGTTCAGGGCAGGTCAACATGCCACAAAGAATTCCTTTACTACAGGGATCAATGTTCTGCCATGAATGGTATTTATGCCACAAGCGATACAAGTTCTGCATCAGCTCATACAAGTAGATGAGGTGGTTGCTGATGATATCTCAACCCCTCGAGATTTGTCTTGTCAAAGGACTGCCAGGCTGTGCCTTACCTACAAGAATCAGCTGACGTTCAGTAAGCGTGTCTGGAGGAGCAGCAAGCTAGAGATCCCAACTTCAAGCCACAAATAAAGACTAAATTCTCTATGTTTACTTGCTAAACAGAAATTTCTTGGCCTTCTCACTTGAGAAGAACATACCCTTGTAAGATTTCCACCAGCATGTACATCCCCATAAAAAATCCACACAGATTAACACAGAACTTGAATGCCTGAATTCAGCCAGGTCAAGTGGCTACGACTGCTTTCAAGGTTGTTACAGTTAAAAGCCACATAATACAGAAGATAAGGAGCTCTGGGAAAGCAAAGTGGCAGTTTAGAAAAAGAACTGAAGACAAAACAGCCAGTCTGATGCTCTCAAAGCCTCAGATGGTCAGTATGAGGATCTGTTACACAGACTGCTAAGCTTCATAGCACTTGCATGGTCCTTTGAGATATTTGTCATTTTGTAAGTCAAAAAAACACTCCTCTAGCAAATTTTTTGCTGGGCTTCTCTCAAAAGGTAAAACGAAGTAATTTTATTTACTCTCCAAAATTATCTGGGTTGACTCGAATCAGGACTAGTGTGGCCTGGGATCCTGTGGCCAGGACCAGAGCAGGGATCGTCCCCCTGGACTCATCACTAATGAGGCTGCACCAGCAAGAGGAGACTGAGGCTTTACATGCTTTACATACATTTGGTCACTGAGGTCTTCTCCAAATTACACCTGAAACTTCCCTCTTTGGGACAGTTGCTTTTGTCCATCCTTTAGGATCTGATACTACCAGCTCAATATGGAACAGCCCATTAAGTACTTAAACAGAGAGTAAAACAACACTACTGAGAATCCAAGAAGATAATACAAGTTCTGTTTGTCCAAGCCATCCAAGATTAGATCTGTACAAACACTCTCATGACCAACTGCAAAGCTGTGTACATTTAAAATACACTGGTCACACCCACAGAGAAAGACACTCTCTGAGAAAAGGAATTGCTCATGGATCCTCATACAGTCAAACCCTGAACCACTCTGCTTCTGTGGCCAAAAGTCCCATCAGTAGCAACTGGACTTGGCAATGATAGTCCTGTTCACAAAGCCATCTGCTTCTCAGAGGAGCATTAGGGCCAGAAATTTTTCCCCTGGACTTCATCACCAGGACAAACATTAGCAGAAATTGTCAGATGTAAGCACTGACGCTAATTTGTCTTAGCAGTTTGGCTCATGCTTGACTAGATTTTTACCAGCTCAGGAGAGCAACTAACTTCAGAGTGTGAGCCACAACACAGCAAGCAGAGCTTCCACTGGAGACCCCAAGAAGAAGATCCAGGAAAGTAAAATTAACACATTTATAACCTTTCCAGGAGCTTCAGTGGCATAAACTGGCCACACAAAATCCAGAAAAGTTGGAACTTATTTCTACTTTCCTTTTCTCCTTCCCACAGATGATAAAAGGGGTTTCATGCAAGCCTGGTGCATGCAAGTGGCATCTAAAAGGACCCTCATTCCTGTATATTTACAAATGTTTTATTGCACAGCTGAAAAACGCAAGAAGAAATAAAATATGAAACATCTTAAGTGATCATGCACTCCCATGAGGCCCTTAAGATACTTACAGGAGTAATTTACAACTACATTATAAAATCTCACATCCTTGAAAATGATGCTGAATCTGCAGAAAAATATATATCAATTCTGCAGAGGGCTTTTGAAACTGCTGTTACTTAGGGTTTATGAGCAGGTTATGATGTCCAAGTTAAACGTGGGGGCTGCATACCTACAAACCAGCTATGTTCTTCCCTTCCATGGGCTTTAGGCTGTCAAATCAAATGCAGAATTAGCTTCAAAAAGGGTTCAGATGTAGGCACGCCCCAAGAACCTGACAAATTGTGTCTGCTCTTTTCTGACACAAAGCCATCTGAACTACTAAGGAGCAGAAAAGCTTTAACTCACGGAGGGTGACAGGCTTTTGGTGACACAGAGCTATTGGCAGCTGCCCAACTCATTATGCCCAGCCATTCTTTGAAGGTCATCGTTTTGTGGAACAGAAATCAATACCTCACACACTGCTACAAACCAAACCAGTGGGTTGTGACTCTTATCACCAGCAAAGCAAAGAATGAAGGGATACCAGCAGCAGCCCTGGGTGCAGCCAGTACCTCCTCTGCACAGGAGGACGCACAGGTAGGAAGCACAGAGTTGGCTGATCCTGCAAATTTGAAGCAAGGAGGTGAGCTCCTAACACAAGACCTCCAGGTTGCTGCTGAAGATCTGGGTAGTGCCAGGGATCCTGGACTGAGGCCCCTCTGGGTTAACACAGAGTCAGAAGCTGCTGATGGCTACCTGCAATATCCCCATATGACCAAGCTGACATCATTAGCCTGGTGTTAGACTGATAACTCTTAGAAGCACTGCCTCCACCAAAACCAATTCCAGAGCATTCCTTTATCATGACAATAGCATTACAAGACGCAAATGAAATCACAGAATGGTGGGGGTTGGAAGAGATCTCTGGAGATATTTCATCCAACCCCTTGCTCCAACAGGGTCACTCAGAGCAGAATGGCCAGGTTCAAAACTGCCCAGGCAGGTTTGGAATCTCTCCAGAGAAGGAGATTCCACAACCTCTCCAGGCAGTCTGGGCCTGTCCAGGCTCTGGAACCCCTCCAGGAAAGAAGTTTTCCTCCAAAAAAAGTTTCCCTCCCAGATTCCACTGTGTGCCTATTACCCCTTGTGTCATCACTGGACACCACTGAAAAGACTCTGCCACCATCATCTGGATCCATACGCTTTAGCTGTTGATCAGAATTGATCACATCTCTTCTCAGTCTTTTCTCCAGGCTCAACAGCCTCAGGTCTCTCAGCCTTTTCTCAGTACAGAGATGCTCCAGTCCCCTCAGCAACTTTGTATCCTCTGTGTTGTCGTCTCTCCAGTAGTTCCCTGTCTTTCTTAAACTGAGGAACCCAGAACCGGACCAAATAGTCCAGAGGTAGCCTCACTAGGGCAGAGTAGAGAGGGAAAAGAACCTCCTTCTACCTGCTAGCCACACTCTTCTTAATAAACCAAATCGACCTTTAAGTAAAGCATTTTAATACCAATCAACCCAAGGAATCTGTGTTAGCAATAGATATAAAAAAAAAAAAAAAAAAGCTTTAACCACATTCTTAAAGTCTTTGGATCTCTTCCTTGCCCTGTCAAGACACTACACCAACCTGCTGGGCTCAGACCCCTCAAATGCCAGAGGCTGGCTCCAGCTGCTTTTCCTCGCTAAGAAATTATCACAGGAGACTTGATGCAATTAGGCCTTAAAAATGGTGATGTCAATCTGTCAGGGGAACTAAGCCTGTCTCATGAAAGCTACTTCAGCCTTTCCGTTTGCTGCACAAGGTGCTTTTTTTACCCTGAGGATTTATATCAAAGCAAGACACTAGTCAAGACACAGCAAGCCACTGTAGTTTTTTTCCCCTCTTTGTAGCTTGTCAAGGTGAACGTCAGTGGAAAAAAATCTCAGAGGTGACCAGGCACAGAGATGGCTATCTAAAGTTACATACCTCACTACAAGAAAAATAAAAAACCCACCCCTGTGTTTATAGTAAAAGCAAACCTGGTCTCTCTCAGCAACAGGACTCCATTTAGAAATCAGTGACGGGCATGTAACGAGCTGCACAAAGGCAGCCATCTCACACCTCGCCCTTTCTCCCCGCAGACCGAAACCTCTCTCAGGATCTCAGGCCTTTCTACAACCTGGCTGAGCACAGCTCATCCCAGGCACACTACACCGTTCTGTCACCATTTGCATTTCCCTCTTTGTTGGCCTGGTGAAGGGGTTTTTTTTTAGGGTGATGTTTCTCAGGGTAGCTCTTGCATCTTACAGGATTCAAGGTACACGCAGCAAACTGCTGATCCTGCATGCGAGGAATACCAGGGGGAGAATGGATAGGAATAATATTTGTACTGAATGTATGTTTTTCAAGAGCATACTTAAAAGCCAGCTGTGTAAGCAAATGGAGTAAGAATTATCTCTGGTTGAACCCAGCTCTGCAGCACATAGGCTGGAGGTCAGTTCAAGACTAAGGTGGATGGTGGACAAGGGAAATTTAAGGCTGTGGATAACATGTTCATTTTTCCTGCTCCTTCCGTTCCTGACCCTACCTAATCTGTACAGTTTCTCAACTTGCAGATTCTTAGCAGATTTTGCCGTGACTGCTTTAAAAAAGCCTCCTGAACTTAGTTGAATCATCATGAGTGTGGCTAGCAGGACTAGGGCAGGGTTTGTCTCCCTGTACTTGGCACTGGGGAGGCTGGACCTCAAATTCTGGGTTCAGTTTTGGGCCCCTCATCCAAGGAGGACATTGAGGGGGTGGAGCATGTCCAGAGAAGGCCAGTGAAGCTGGTGAAGGGTCTAGAGCATATGTCTTATGAAGAAAGACTGAGAGACCTGGGGTTGTTCAGCCTGGAGAAAAGGAAGCTCAGGGGAGACCTTCTCACTCTTGACAAACTTCCTGATAGGAGGCTGTAGCCAGTTGGGAGTTGGTTTATTCTCTCATGTCACAAGCAATAGGACAAGAGGAAACAGCCTCAATTTGTGCCATGGGAGGTAACAGGTTGTACATGAGGAACAATTCCTTCCTTAGAAGGGTTGTCAAGGGTTGGCCCTGTCTGCCCAGGAAAGTGATGGAGTCTCCATCCCTGGAGGAGTTTCAAAGACACAGAGCTGTGGTGCTGAGGGAAAGTTAATGGTTGTACTTGATGATATTGAAGGTCTCTTCCAACCAGAATGATTCTTTGATTCTGTGACCTCCGGACTGGAGGGAGAGCCTTACAGTATCTTTTTGACACTGGACAAATCTCAGGCAATTCCAAAGGCTGTCCTGATTTTGGAAGGGGACACTTAGCTACTAATAATCCTTGCTGCAAGACTCATACATCACACTGAGACACAACATTTAGAAAGCCGAAGATAAGTGCCACCTCTCTTTTCAAATTCATTACTCAGAGAATACTAATAAACTGTAAACCAAAGAGAGAAGCACTCTTATCTTCCATCCTGCAACACATCAAGTACTGGGGTTCTGATCCAGCAAACATACATGTGAAAAAGCTTTCTCAGGCCACTGGTGCTGGATAAAGTGATGATTACCATACATAATGTCTTGCAGAATGGTGTTGGTGGCAACACTAAGTGCTTTAATCATTAAATCTGCTAGAGGCTCCAGCAGTTCATCCTCAGCTGACTGGATCCAACACACAGAAATCTTTGAAAAAGACTAAATTGCTCAAGTGTCCCATTGCAGCTTAAGTTTTTGGGGGGCTTCCTGCTCCATTCAATAAAGCAATGCATTTCCAGATAAAGAACAACAATAAAATCGAGGGTTTGTTTGCTTTAGTGCAAGGGAACCAATCCCCCCAAAGTGAAACTTTATCTTTTGCCTCTAACAGACTGGATTCCTGTCCTCACCTTGCTCCTAGACTTTCCTCCATCAAGGCTCCTCTCTGACTGTCTATGGAGGGTCCTCTTCTGGCCACATTAAAGGCTTTTCACACTCCTCTATAGGACCAGCCTTTAATATAGCCTGAAAGTCAGAATTATGTTTACATCCCTACCTCCCAAACCTGAGCTCAGGCTGCTGAGCTTTAAGTTTCCAACACGGACACAGAGCCTAAATGTACCGTGAAGAGCTCTGGAAACCAAGTCACTCTGGGTTTTCATAAATGGAGATTTACTTAATTTGAAGCTCAACATCAGATTTCTGCTGCACCTAAAGTAAATATAATCTGTTAATGGAGGAAACATGGTTGGGGTTTTTTCATAAAAATAAATACACAAGCAATTTAAAAGCTACAGCCCTTAGCTTTCTAAATGTTGTCATTAGTAAATTGTACATCTGCCCATTTTCAGGCATGGAAATGCATTACACTGAAGGAAAAAAAAAACAACCAACCAACCAACCAAAACACCAAACCTGTTACAGAGCTATGCAGCCTTTTTGTTTAGCCTCATAAAAACAATGCTGAGTTCAGGCTGACCAAAGGGAGAAACATGAGGGAAGTTCTTACTGCACAGGACCCTATGCCAAGCAAGTTCACACCTACCCACTGTGTACTGACATGATGAAGCAGACAAACCAAGCAGGGTGTGGGAAGCAAGCCTGAGAAAGTGGTGGAAGTTTAAAAAAGAATTAAAAAAATAATAATAATAAATCAAAGCTTCCTGCCCAGGTTCATAGCTGACATTAAATGCCAGTACCAGCCATGTGCTAGTGGATATATTCCATTCAAAAATGGGATGCCTGGTTCCTGTACTTCACAGCAAGAGCAAATGGACTGAAACCCACAAACGCAAGGGCTGAAGATGTCCTTGAGGGGAGCATCTGCAATGGAAGGTGGCTCTTCTCTCGATGTGCCAGCAAGGGGCACTTGCTTATCACTGGCACTTCTGTGCTGGCCAAGGACAGTGGGTGACAGCGTACAGTGCCAGAGGCTGATGCCCAAAGATAGGAAGCAGGTGCTCGTTTCTCCCACAGAGGAAAATAACACAAATCCCCATGGATTGAAACCCACTCAGAAATGGCTTAAGCCTTCACCCACTGCTCCAAGTTATTATAAGCATTTCACCCTCCCTGACTCTCCCACCCCGTCTACAATAGCATTTCTCACAGGTGCTGTTCTCCAGAACCTTTCTGTTACCCTACTCCTTCACCTGTCTGCATGAATGTCACCTGTAAAACACAATCCAAGTCAGATCTCCCCAAGCTGGCCAGACTATACAAATATTCCTCATGCAAACATTAGATGTGCTTGAATTAGCAAGGAAATGAAAACAGGCTGCAGCAAAGAAGTGCGCTGGAGGAAAAGATGGAGGTGTAATGGTCAACAGCCATGTCAACTCAGAGCTGACCACATCCCCTCAGCCACGCTTGAGGGTTCCTTGGGTCAAAATAGCACCTCTGTAGCAAAGGAAGAATCCTGCATGCACAGTCATAGAATCATGGAAGCATTTTGGTCTGAAGAGACCTTTCTTCAGGATCAGTCCTAAAAAATCAATGTTTTCAAAGATGCTTTGCAGAGTTACTGAAAAAATGGAATGGTCTAATAAAAGTAATAAAAATTCCTGGAAAATAAAACAACCGTTTCCAAAACAAATTCGTTCTCCTCGTTGCTAGTTCTAACAAACACCAAGAAAGATTCCAGCACTGATACCAGTGACTCTCTTACCCACCTCATAAAAATGTCTGAAAGGGAGAAAATAAGTTCATTTTCTTTCTTTTTAATATCTCTTCAATCTCTTTTTGTGCTTGAGGATCTCAGGAGACATCACAGAGATGAAGAGAACACAGATAACCCCCTTTTAAAGTTGAATCAACTGAGGCACTGAACAGTGTTTGGGATTCACCAAAGCAGAACCATAATCCCCAAACTTATTTGCATCTGAAATAGTCTCCCAAATTAATCCAGCCAATTGAAAATATGACACTGTGGGAGGCAGGGAGGAACTGCCATTTAGTGTATATATATATGTCATAGCTCAAGGGGGGTATTAAACTATTTCCAATACTCATTATTGCCCATTTCATTAATGTATTTTTAATACTGCAATGTAATTTAGTGTTGTTTCATCGTTAATGCTCTTAACAGCCTATCTCCTCTAAGCACCCCTTCAGAAGAACATGAGCTGCAGGAGCAAAAGTCACAACTAGAAGAGCTTGGGATTCTGAACATGCAGGTTAGGCTACAATAGAGATGCTCTAAGGTCCAAAAATAAATAAACACAATCAGTCTTTGGCTCTCAATAGATTAACTGAGCAATGAGGGTTTTCTTCCCAGGATGGAGATTTGCTCCCTGCCACATAAACTTGAAAGGTCTTTTATGTTAGGGGACATTCTCCTGGTTGTTCCTAAGATCTCCAGATCTCACGACCCTGTCATAGTGTAGTTTTCAACATAATATGGAAAGAAATAAAGTGATAATCTTTATAATAATACTACAGATTACAACCCTGGGAGAAGAGACTCGAGAAACATTAAAGGTCAGATTTATACCCACAAATATAATAAAATGTGCAGTGACAGATGAAAATCCCTCCTTAACTGACTGGACCAAATTTCAACCCTGCTACAAACCACCCAGCAAATGAAACTGGCCCAGTCATGGCTCAGATCTCCAGTCATAATTAAAACTTGTCCATGGTTTGAACCCAGCAACAATTAACCTCGACAGAGGGAGATAAGACTCAAGTTTCAAAGAACAGGGAGTTGACCATGTTTTTGTGTGTTTTCATGAGGCTTTATTACTTTAATGCAGTTGTTTGTGGTTCAATTTCCTTTTTTTTTTTTCCCCTCCTCCTTAATGATCACATTGAAAAGATAAAAGTCTATGCACTCATGGCAGGAGCCAAATGATGGCCAAAGTCCAACCTACCTCCACCCCACTGCACTCATCTGGTGGACTTCCAGAGAACGGGGAAATCAGACAAATAGATGCTGTGGATAGTTTAGGAATGACTCAACTCAGACTTTTTGGAAAAGGGTGAAGAACTCATTAGGCTAAAAGTAAAGCCAGAAGTAGTTATGAGAGAGCTCTTTCAGAGGATTAAAATAAGAAGCCAATAGATCTTTACATACTTCCCAGCAGGAAGCCTACATTCATCCATAACGCTGCTGATAGCCTTCCATGCATGGCGAGGTTCCCACTCAACCATCTGGAGCTCATCCGTAGAGGTGCAACTTTAAGGAAGAAGACTGAGTGCCTGGCAAAGGTGTTCAGATAGTAGCTGAGAACAGGGTTTTTGGTTCCCAAGTTTCAGCATGGTTTCACCTGCCAGAAACGGAGGGAACATCTCTTCTGCAGATGGTGCAGACACGTCCTTAAGGTAACCTGAAGATAACTAGTAGGCACTGCTAACAGTGGCAGCAGGGTTTTGCATGTGCACTGAAACCCTCCCAAGTGGCTAAGCAAGTAGATGGGCCATTTACCCAAGTGGCTGCTGCATTTTTATCACTAACAAATCTAGTTGAAGGCAGTTCACCTCATGTCTCCGAGAACTGCAAAGCCACTGCAGCTCCTGCATCATCGCAGAATACCTGCATCATTCTGTTCTCACCAGCTGACATTTTGATCTTGTTGATGCCTTAGCAGAGCTCCATCTTACTGAGAGGCAGGAGCCTGCTCTGTGCCTGCATCTCCCCTTTGAAGGCAGCAGCAATAGTCACCCTGTTCGAGGGCTGTGAATGAGCACACGTTCTCTAGTTAGGTGGAAGTACAGCTCTTGAAGCATTTACCGGAGTTGCTCCAGACAATGCAGCCATAGGAGGTCTTTAAAGAAGAGGAAAGAATCAAAGGCAGGGAGTGACCTGGTCAAATCAGCTGGGGACGAAGATGTAGGTGGGAGGTGGGAGAGAGCAAGGGCACTGGAAGCATAACAGTTTTCTTCCCGTGTCCCTTGGCTGACAAATAGCAGTAGCATCAGAGTTGACAAACGCTCTCAATAACCAGCAAAGATTCCATGGAAGGGTTTGCCATCTACACAGCCAACAAACATGCCATCAACCAGAAAAGCAAACTACAACGTGATAAAATGTGTATCTGTGTGCTATTTATCACCTCTCCCAATGCACATAACACACACACGTGTCCCCGTGGTATTTTCCTGGCTGCACTTACAGCCCCTGATTAGTGTTTGCACAGCATGGACTAGAAACAGCCATCAAGTTAAAGACAAACTTTCCTTCTCTTATCCTAAAGTTGGAGGACATCTTGCTGGAGGAGAAAAACAAACAAACAAACAAAAATAGAGGAATGAAAAAGGAACACATTTTTTGGCATGAATCCATCTCTAGAACATGAAACAGCCACCCAGTGCAACAAGAAAAAGACAGCCTCAGTTGAGCTGTTCCTCTTCAGCACATCTCTCCATGTTAAGATGAAGCTGCTGCAGCTTATCCAGCCCACTCCCATACATCCTCCCTATGGAAGCCCTCCAAGACGCAACTCATCCAACCACCAAGTAAGGCTCAATTCCTCTCTTAGTCACAGCAGCTCCTCAAGACTTTTTCCTGAGCGTTCAGGTATTCTATTCTTTGTTGGCATATAGATGCACTCAGGTCTCTCCTCAAAGCTCCTGCAGCTCTCCAGCCTTGTGCTAGGAGCCACTATTTATTCTTTGATTACCACACTGCACCAGAACATGTGAAGCTCTTTTTAACAAGGGCTGTATAGAGCCCAGGATAGCATTATGGCTTTCAAATGTATTGCTTTTGCTGAGACCATCAGCCAAAGTTAAAGCAGAGCCTGTTTTCTATATAGCAATCCTACCAGGATCTGCCATTGCAATTTTAAAAATCACCCAGTAGAGGAGACTGGGGAACTGGCAGGCAGTGGGGGAAAGGGTGATGAGGGAAAGACCCTGGCCAGTCACCACAGAAAAGATGTACCTACAGACAGAACTCAGCCTTCCTCCCAGAGCCTAAAATGGCCCCAAACCCACAGCTGAATCTTGTCTTATTTCAGATACTCAGCCACAAGATCACAGAACAAAGTCACAGGGGCACAGTAATAACCTGTAGTCTGACCTGCCCCAGATCTTTTGAATTACCCCAGAAAGCTACTGCAAGGGCTTAGAAAAAAAAAACCCTCCCAATAACATAGAAGAGCCAGGTTTTAGTGCCATATGCATTATGATCTGGCTTGCAACAGGCTGACAGCCTCTGACAAAAGCTGGTTAGAGAGGAAAAGCCTTTCCTGTGGCCCAGGAGGGTCTAAAAAAGGGGGGGAAATGGGGCATCACACCTCCAGAAAGCAAGATATGTTAACAACCTGCCTGCACCCAGCTTCTAAGATGTCAATGAGCCACGGGTGGACTTGATTTTTTTAATGAAGAAATTGGTTTAGTATAGACCTGAAGAAACAGCTCCTGGGGCCAAACCACCAAATGAGGACAACTTAAATATACCAGAGCTTGTGAAACCTTGCAGAGCAGTGCTCAGACCTGCTGCTGAGCACAGGATGATTCAGCCTCTGCCACATCCTCCCCTTTACAGCTTTAAAGAGCCATGTGAGCGCAGGTTTTTTTTCCTGCTGCTTGATGCTTTCAGATCCATGACCTGGTAATGGTATCACATCTGCTAGCTATTATCAGAGGAGGAGAGAGCCTCTCCCCTGCTCGCTTCCCCTCCCAGTATGCAAGCCTGGTGCGAACCCAGCACGGCACCATGTTGTGTCTGGGAGAGCTGATAGCCGTCAGGCTGTAATTCAAACAAATCACATCTAATCACCCTTATCACAAGTGTGATAAAAATCAGCAATGTTGAGAGGCTACAAAAACACAAGCCGGGGAGGTATTTTGCAACAGGCACAGAAAACCAGCACCTCTGAAGAGCTGTTTTCCCTGTAGAGATCACACCCCGCAGAGGACATCAAGATCACAGTGGGGCACTGTTGAAGATCAGTGTCTGGGCAAGTTCTCTGCCATCTTCTGAAGACCTAAAAACATTATTTCCTAAACACTGGAAGGGCTCCTAAATTTTGGACAAAGCAGTCACAAAACCACTACAGATGGACAGACACCATGTTGGCCAGATGCTAAATAGCTGTGGTGATGTCTAAACAAAATACAGAGGCAGATCCAATTGCTGCAGAGAAAGCTGCAGGTCTTATTTTGCTTGAACACCTACCCAGCCCAGAGCTGGACGCTGGCACAGACATGTAGCTGGAGATGAGGGTTGTCTGAGACTAGGACCTCACTTTAGAGGGCAATGCAATCATGGATGTTCAGAGAAGCACAGCAGGGTTGTAAGAGTCAATCCTCTACCTGTAAGTATCTGTATGCCACAGCTGGTTCTCCACTGCAGGCATCACCAGCAAGCCCCTGAACCTGACCGAGCCAGCTCAGTGGCACTGAACCACAACAGGAACAGTCCTTGACAGGTTTCCTGCTTTGGGCTGCCTGTACTTTCCAAACCAGGGCTGCGATGAGATTTTTCTGGTTTAAGATCAGCCTCAGAGGAACCACCTGGAGTCCTTGGCCAGCTAAAGGAGAACCTCTGCCCTCATATGACTCACCTTCCCATCACAAAAGAGCCTGAGAAGCATTTAAGGGAAGAGAATTTTGCAGGACAAGGAGCACACGAGCGTGCAGACGGACAGGGAACTTCCTGACACACACCCCGTCACTGTCTGTTAGTCACGACGGCCGCCAAGCCCTGACCTCCCTCCAGTGAGCATGACGCAAAACAAAGCTCCACTTACAGATTTTGACACTAGCAGTGAATTTCACATGGTTACGGAAAAATAAGGGCTTGAAGAGACCTTGGAAGGTCACCTAGTCTTGATCTGAGCCTTGTGGTCGTATCAGCATTGCATTATCCCCACATCTAACCTATTCCAAAAGGCCTCTGGTGATAAAAGCAACACATTCTAGGCTTTCACTATTAGTATCATGATTTTGAGTACTACTTGAAGAATGGGAGGCACAGAGGGGAACAGATGGATAATAACTGAATGTCACGTTACAGATATGCTGGAGGACCTGGGAGGGAAACTGCTAAATAGACAAGCATATCTCAGCCACACATCAATGCAAACCATAAGGATGGGACCACCAGCAAGGTAACAAGGGCATGAGAGTAGAACATCCTGAAATCTCTGGCCAGGCCACCTGGCAGGGTTGTGACAACCTGCAGAGCAGGTGAGGAAAGACTCTCCTTCACCATGCAATGAACAGGTGTGTGGTGCCCTGAAACTGCTGCCTCTTGCAGAAGCTGGTCTGGCATCCTTCTCAAGGATTAACAAAAAAAAAAAACATAAAACAAACAAAAAGAACAAAAAAAAAAACAAACCAACCCAAAACAATCCAGAGAACTAAAAAAAATTAAGCTGTGTTCTCAGCTGCATAGAAGAGGGTGTCTCGGCAAGATGAGGGTCTGGGCATATTTACACAAACATGCAGAGTGTTGAAAAGACCAGTGGAAATGCTTTGCACCAAATCCCATTATCAAATAA
This sequence comes from Ceyx melanurus, assembly GCA_024611195.1. Classification (NCBI taxonomy): domain Eukaryota; kingdom Metazoa; phylum Chordata; class Aves; order Coraciiformes; family Alcedinidae; genus Ceyx; species Ceyx melanurus. The sequence goes on along the minus strand of JANHGL010015818.1, from coordinate 12,400 downwards.
CGGGATTTCTGGGAGCACCATCTGTGCACCACATTGAGCACTCACCCCAGAGCACAGAGACGAAAGCACGTTGCATATAGAAACCCAGACAAAAGAATATACAATAATACACAAAGGCAGGGAGAGCACATATAGGATGGGGAAGAAGCCAGAAGAGATGTTTTCCTCCCCATCCTCCCAACAGCTAAATCCCATTCCCTCCACAGCCTTCCCAAAATACTTCCTGAGAGATCTCACATCCCTTGTGTGCCCACTTTGAGACTCCATGATGTTGCCACAGAAGGGGATAAAAAAGCTATGACATGAATAAGAATCATCTAGCAAACCAAAACCATTCAGCATGAAGTGATGAAAAGGTCTAATATTGGAAACACTTCTTTTCCTCAAGTGTTTTTCCAAGAAGGTCTCCAATATTTCTAAGCCAAGAGGTTACCTGGAAAGGGTTTTGTTCCATCTGTAAGCTACTTCAGCTCCATCTCAGCAGAAGGGGACCCAGGAGTAATCATGCTGAGGTAACTCTGAAACAAAGCAAGAGAGAATTTGGTGTGAATGGGTTTTGGAGATCAAAACAAACCCAACTTCACAAATTAGCAGTTCAAATGAGCCAGTGACTTCTCAAGCACCCCTTCTCCTCCACACTTCCAAACATCTCTCTCTTTGTCCACCCTCCCCAGGGCTCTTCAACAGCATCCTCCAAAACAGCTATTAGAGCAATTACTGCAATTAATTGATTTGCATATCCCTAAAGCCCCATCATTAGTGCAACACAGCCAAGCGTGTTAGTGTTTAATAATATCAATCAACAATTATTCATAACATCCCGTCCCAGCGGACCTAAATACAGAGACAAGCATTCATGTGAAAACAAAAAGAAAGAAAAAAACCAAAACAAAACAAAAAACCAAACCAACAACAAACCACCCCGGTAGCTAAACAAAAGAATTAATTTAAGGCAGAATTAGGATCACAGAAACAAGACAGACAAGAGACAAGGTCAGATGTCTCACTCTTAGCTCATGTGCAGCTCTCCCAACCTGCCTGTTCTCAGTTACTTCACTTAGCTGCAAGTAAATAAAGTGATTTTCTCCATTTGTTAAATAGCTGGGGAGCCGCAAGGAGCACAGACACAGGAACAACCAGAGATGACTTTCACAGACCACTGGCCCCAGTTCAGAAAAAGCACTTCAGCAAAAACTCAAGAGAATCTCTGATCAGGACAACACTTAAGCACAAGCTGAAATTTAAGTACGTGCTTAAAGCCCTCTCTTCCTCGGGCCAGGCACTAGAAAAAAGGAAAGCTGCTATCCAGTTTTCCAGGCAATTTTAGCAACACAGGCTTCACCTCTGAGGGACCATCATGCTCTTAATGAACCTTCATATTTAGAGCCAAAGCCTTGTTTGCTTAATACATGAACCCTTCAGGACACCAGTGGTGTTTTCATGCTGGGATGGGAGAGCATCTCACACCAACACCAGCTCCTGTAGGTACCTTCCAGATGGAAAATTCTGGGGCCTCTCACTCTAAGAGGGACATTGAGGTGCTGGAGCATTTCCAGACACTGCCACAGTCTGGACCCTTAACTGAAGGCCCAGCTAGCATGAAACTCCTACTACCATTTCTTTCATACCCCTCCCAGCATCCTGATGTTCAGGGAAGTATTGCGCCTTGTTTGTAGAAAGGAATAAAATGCAACAAATCACAGAATCACACAGTGGGGGTTGGAAGGGACCTCTAGGGATCAGGTCAACTAACTCCCCCTGCTCCAGCAGGGTTGTCCAGAGCAGGGTGCCCAGGATCAAACCATCCAGGCAGGTTTGGAATCTCTCCAGAAAAGGAGACTCCACAACTTCTCTGGACAGCCTGGGCCAGGCTCTGGCACCCTCATGGGAAATAATTATTTTCTCCTGCTCAAAGGAAACCTCCTGGATTCCAGTTTGTGCCTGTTGCCCCTTGTCCTGTCTCTGGGCACCACTGACAAGAATCTGGCCCCATCTTCTGGTCCCCTGCCCTTTAGGTATTGATAAACTTTGGTAAGATCCCCTCCCAGTCTTCATTAGCAGCATTCTAAATAGATAAGTAAAACTAAATTTCTCTTTAGCAGCATTCTAAATAGAAAAAAGAATAAACAAGCCCCTTTGTCTTTTGTTGGCCTTCCAGCTTCCCTCCTCTCAGTCTGTAACCACACACAACGTGTTGGGAGGTGTGCCCAAGAAATGAATTGCCAAAAGCACAAGCAGGAAGCAAGGCAAACTACAACTGCAGTAAACCACTTCAAAAAAGGTTTCTGTTTTGCTCAGAATCACTTGAAAGGAAACTCACCACTTAGAGATGCTCATCCTTCGTCTTTCACCCATATTAAAAGAAATATGAGACTGATTGTCTCAATTTTTCTCAGGTAAAAAGGGTTTCTGGAAAGGAGGGTCTGAAAGAAAAACCTAAATAGGAAATCTAAATGCTTCCTTAAAACTGTATTCAGTTTGTTTGTGAATAATACCTCTCAGCTTTCACTGCCTCCTAACAGCAACAGATAGAATTTAGGGGAAAAGACAGATATCAGCAGCTCCAGCACTGCTGTGCAGAATGCTATCGAAGGGGAAATCCAAAATAACTAGTGCACAACAGCGGAAGACCTAGAGAGAGGTTTGCCTGGGGCAAACATCTCCTAACTGCTGTAATTACTGCAAGAGGTCATTGAGGACACCTCCCTGTGCGAGCTAGAAAAATTCATGGAAGCATTTCATGTGGTTAGTGCAGCTTTCATAGTAAATGTAGCAAAGCTCTGACATCATGCCATACGAGATGATATCAGCAAACAGGCATTTTTCTCAGTGCATGCCTAGAAAAGCAGAGGACATTAAGCCCCTTCCAACTCCTTGCTATCTTCCTCTTAAACGTGGCCATTAGAAAAAAAGTTCAACCAAAACACTGAGGAAAAAGGAAAGGCTGCACACGCAGGACTTGGTGGTGACCTACCCACAACCCTAAACGAACACAAAAGAGCTCAGTCTGCAAATATAATTGGATTTAAGAGCCCAGTTCCTCCCAAGTGCTGGCTGTTGAGAGGTTATTGCATCCTACCTCCAGCCTGGTAGGGTCACTGTGCAGCCCTGCTCCGGCAGAGGCAGGCTCATGACAGCTCTCCTGCCAGTGGTGCTGGGTAACGACACACAGGCTGAAGTGGTGCTCGCTCCGCGGCGCTCGGCAGCACAGGGACAGCGTGTGCTCGTCTCACACGTAGATGTCGACACAGGCCAACAATAATGCTCTCGATTTTTTTTTTGCATGTGGCTTTAATTAAAGACAAATGTAAATAAAGGGCAGTTTGGTTTATCCTTAAGTGCTTCCCTCCCTGGGACCCCACTGGCAGACTGGAGGGCTGAAGATCTGATCAATGCTTATCAGATTCTAATTTTACCTATTTAGATACATTTATCTAATTTTATCTAATACTAATCAGTATCTAATTATCTTATTTTCAGTGGTGCCCAGAGACAGGATAAGGGGCAACGGTCACAAATTGGAATCCAGGAGGTTCTATCTGAGAAGGAGAAAAAGCTTATTCATTGTGAGGGTGCCAGAGTCTGGCCCAGGCTGCCCAGACAGGTTGTGGAGCCTCATTCTCTGGAGAGATTCCAAACCTGCTTGGACAATGTGATCTTGGGCACCCTGCTCTGGATGACCCTGCTGGAGCAGAGGGGTTGGACAAGATGATCTCCAGAGGTTTCTTTCAACTCTTACCATTCTGCGATACTGTGAGAGGATGAGGATGGATCCCTTCCCCAATATCTTATGGGTCCCTCACAGGAAGCTTATGGCTTCACCTCATACATGGAACAGTCGTCTCCTCCGACACACTTAAAAGCCCCAGGAGCACAGGAAGAAGCATGGGATGCTCTGAGCAAGAAAACCTTCAAACCCTGACCTCTGCTCTGCACAATGTCTGAGGCTGGCCACATCCAGGAAGCAACATGAACCCACAGCACATAGGGGTCTGGTCCGCTGATTTCACTGGTCTCAGACAAAATTATTATTTTGGGACTGCACTGCTCACTTTATAGTCCCAGATCTCATTTTTCGGGGGTGGGTGGGGAGAAAGCCTTTGACCCATTTGAGTGCCTTTGTAAAGGACTCACTGTTTTCATCTTGACTCTCTCAGCAAGATAAATAGATCTTAATTTAGGTAGGAAGGGACTGTTAGAGGCCATCTGGTCCAATCCCATGCTCAGAGCAGCAGTAAATAAATCACAGCATGCATCCTCTGCTCATGCAGCCAAAGGCAGAGGCTGGGGACACATGAGGAGTGGGGATGTATGCAGGAGACCTCAACACAATAAAAATCTCCCGCTCCAAACACCACTGTGGAAAAAAATCTCCTATCTGAGAAGGGTCTGCTAAACCACTCATTGCCCTAACCCACTCTCCAACCTCTTGCTTCAGAGCCTGAGAAAGTCTACTCTCCCCAAAAAGACTTCTCCCAAAGCAGGGTTTAGCCCTCAAGCCCCAACCAAGGAAACTTGTGTGTAGAAGGCACATTACTGACCCTTACCTGCAGAAACAAGTGTACTTGGTACTTTCAGCCTAACTTTTACCCCTTTCTTCCAAGGCCTGGTGACATTATTGTGCACCTCATAAAGCAGTCCTGTCCCAGCAAGGGTCTACCTGACATTGGGTACCCTAAATGGCCAACCTGGGACAACTGTAACTCAAAGGCATTATGCTAGCATAAGATAAAGAAAACACTGCAAAGCTGTGGTTTCACTGAGCAAATTCACCTCTTTCATGCTTTGATCTTGATGTAGGAAGCAGAAAATCCCTGTGCTACCTTTCTCCAACTCAAACAAAAGTCTTTTCCTGTGCGTGCTCCCAGCTACAACCCCGCAACACTTATGAGCCGTTTTTTTAAATCTGGACTTTTTATTTCATCTCATCATAAGAAAAGCAGAGACAGGCCTGGAAAATAAATTGTAGCCACCATTTTCATTCATAAATTTGGCTCCATCCTTGCACAGCGAGCTATTGTTGTTTCTCACCATTTACCACCTCAAAGCCAGGGAGTATTGTTTTTATTGCTATTGTGAGAACAAGACCAGGGGAAAATATTAATCTTGAGCTTCCCTTCCCCTCCCAATCAAATATAATGGGGAGAAAAAAAAAAAAACCAAAACAAAACAACCAAACACAACAAATCAGGGCGGATGTCAGATCCTCAAGGATTGTTAGGGTGGGGTTTTTTTTGAGCTGTCCAGAGGAGCCCAGCTTGGTGCTGCAGTTTTCTCAGTCTGAATTTTATCAATGGGCTGCATTGGGTCCATTTGAAAGGACAGCAGGTGTTCGAACAATGAACCCAGGCTGCCTCTACATCTGGGCTACAAAAGCTGTCACCGTGTTTACAAGAAACAGGATAATCAAGAAAACATCCTGCCACAGGCACCTAAAAAATCTACAGCCCCTTGTTATTCATTTTTCTCTCACACTGCAAGGTTTATTTATAGCACGAGAAGTTGAATCAGAAGGGGGAAAAAAACATAAGAAGTTTCACACTCATTTCCACACAGAAGTGACACACATGCAACGTGGCAGCAATGGACAGCCAGACGCATGGCTTGTATTGTTCCTGCAGCTCTACATGGGACATTATTAACCCTTGAGCTCTTGCTGTAATCACTTAATTAGCTGGGCACAAGTTTTTGGTTTTTCTTCATTAATGGAACCATGTCAGTTGAAGCTAACTCATTCTTGGATCTCCAAATGGAAATTGAGTCCCCACATACGGGTTATCATGTCCCTAGAGCCTTAAACACAAAGAGATGAGCAATTATGGGGGAGGGATCATGAAAATCCATCTTAACCTTCAGAATTTAAGGTTGAATCCTGATGGCCAGCAGAGTCAGAGAGGCTCTCCCAGAGCTTGGAGAAGACATAGAGGGTCCTCTCCCTGCATACCCTCTGGAAGAAACTCTTTCCCTTCATAGGCAGCACTGCCCACTCAGCCCTTGGGATCAGCAGAGTGGCTACACAATGCATGGAGAATGTCTGCAGAAGCAAAGGTTGCCACTAAATTTCAGCTGCAGATGACATGTAGCTTGTACAAAAGCACTGTATTTTGGGGTTACTTTCTGCCAATGTTTTGTTCTAACTTTTCAGCACAAAGCAGGATGCACCCAATTTACTAAAAGGCCTGTTTAATTTAATTTTCAAAATCAAATTATTTTCATTGTAGGTGCACCAAAAAGAAACTTCTACAACATTTCTCACCACCCTCAAGAACAAATTCAAGGTATCTCCCCATTCCAGACTAATATTTTGTGACTCGGGTAATCCTTAAATCCAGCAAAATTAAGTACTGATTCCCCTCATATCCACCCTTCCCTGCTTTAATAACATCACTTCTGGAATACTTCAAAACATACCAGCTAAAGCTCCTGCACAGAAACCTGGAGAAATGAGAGCTGAGCTGCTCAGACTTTCAAGGAGTTTGACTTCCTTGCTTTCGAGCTGAATCAAAGAGGATTAACTCAACAGGTGCTTTAGTGGAGAGTAGGAGGGAAAACAGAACAAAACACAATGAAACAACAGCCTACGTGCACGAAGAGCAGATGAATTCCCCCTCTTCTGGGTGCTGAACTGCCAAAGCAGATGGCTAACACCACCTTCTCCTCCAGGCCCCAGTCAAACTCAGCTGCTGGCTTTAAAGACACCAAGTCCCAGGAGCTTAAATGCTCCCCTTCAGTCAAGCAGTGGGTTTGGACTAGAAGGGGATCTTCCTGATCCCAGCTTGACTCACAGAAGGGTTCAGCTGCCTCCCCTGCCCATTACTCAGGGTCTTCCCCACCTTCATCATCCTCAAAAACACCATCTCCCCAGCTGGTGAGCAAAAGAACTTTCCAACAGCATTAAGTAGGGCAGCTAAAGCAAGACTGCAGCCCCATAAATTCATAACAACTCACAGCTACTTTTTCCCATGAACAGAAAGACCATCATCACACATATAAACAACCAGTTTCTTCATCCCCCTTCTTACAAAGAAAGCAAATGGCACTTTGCTGGTCATATTTCTCACCAGCCCAAGGCTATCCCGTAGGCTGGTCCCACCAAACCTCCTGCCTGTTTATCATAGCATGAGATGTGGAGCCTCAAGTCAGCTAAAATCTCAGATAGCAGCCTTTCTTTTATGATGTTTTTTCCTCATTTACTGAAAAACATGAGAATTTTTCAAGTTTCCAGTGATTAATGTGCATGCATAGCCATAGCCATTCCATCAGAATCCTATGAGACCAGCATATACCTACCACATTTTAAATTGCTGACTGGTGAGCCTATAGAGTAAGTAGTTAGAGAATCTGTATATTTAGAAAAACCCAAAATGGGTCTGTCCAGAAACTCCATTTCACACACGATAGCGAATACATCTTCACATTACACAACCAAAATAAATGCTACTTGTTTCCAATATTTGTTTTTCAGAAGAATAGAGAAGCAACCTTTCCCCTCCCCTAAGTGACTAAAGTCTGACAGAATGTTTGTGTTAATTTATTTAAAATTTGCTAGCTGAGGCCAAACACTCAATCCAACCAATTCTCTAGAACCTCTGCTAACAAATGACTTGGATAACTGCCAGAAGCCCAGCTCCGATCCCTCTTTCTATTTTTCTCACAAAAAAAACCCACCCCAAAACAACAACACCAACCCATCTGGTGCGTGTTAATTGTCAATCTGTATCAACTGCAAGATTTAGGTTGACAGGCGTTGTTGAGAATGGCACCCCAGATAATTCAATAGTTGAACACTGACAATCATCAATACAGAGCACAATCGATACACGCCCTGGTGTTTCCCATCTACAGAGGGAGTGGCCGCTCTTTGAACCGGCTTCTTTCAAAAGCTTTAGTTTTATTGAACAACATCATTTCAGGAGAGATGATTTGGGGCTTTACTTTTTAACAAAAAGAGAAGTGGAGTGTGACATGGCATTTAATATCTGGCTGAGATTTAAAACGCACACTCCTTATGAAGTATGACATTTTATACCTGAAGCCACAGGAACATTTCCCATGTTTCAGTGATAGAGGGAAAACTCTTCAAATTAGATTTGAACTTTATACCTTTTAATTCTGCTCCAATCCTCCTCCTCCATGTACCATGCTCAGGCCTGATGAACATGCTGGTGTTATATCAAAGTCTAATAGACCTGACTGCCAACAAATCCCCTTCACTTAGCCTTGAAGCAAGCAGCAAACCTCCTGTAGATCCAGTAGTTAAAGTTAAGTGGCAAAATAGCTCAGCGACTGATCACATGGCTAAAAAACTGGTCAGCGCAGCCCAACTGGCAGGACCATGCCTTCTGGGTGTCAGTGTGAACTGGAAACCAGCACTAAAGCCACAAGGCACACTTAAGTCCTCAAACTTGCTCTATACACTTTAATACAAGACTAAAGGAAAATCAAACGCCCATCTGCAAGAAAGCCCTGAGCAACATGTCCCGGAGCTCTCGCATCAGAGATCCTACTGCTCCACTTTCCTAGACTCACAGCCTGCTGTGTGACTCACAACCATGTCCCCATTTGGGGACAAATGCCCCACTGCAAGCGCTGTCACAGCCACCACCCCTCACAGGACAACTCCTCTGTTGAGCCCTCTAGGATAAACACACTGGTGCTCTGGAGTTGGGCTATGGAGCAAGGGGAGATGTTTTTTCAGGGTGAGACATCCAGCAATCCACTTTCCTGGCACTGCTTCACAACCCCAGTTTCATCTGGCTCATTAGCAGCAAGTAAAGGAGCTTTTCAGCAAGCTGTCAAGCAAGAGACACCTCACAGCACACATCCCATCACACATATATCTCCGTGGCCAAACAAGCAACAGGATCCTTGACTTCAAATCAGCAGCCGAAATCCTCAGCTCACCCATCCTGCATGACAGAGAAAGCCCTGACCCACAGCCTCTCCCTTTTGCATGTTCTTTGGGCCAGCAGTATACCAGAAGAAAAAAGAAAAAAACAAACAAACAAAAACCCACAACCCAAAAAACACTGTCTTCTCTCCCATGCCTTGAGGGACAATCCAGACCTTCATAAGTACTTTGAAATACGAGTTGCAAAGGCAGAACATTTTTTGTATTACACTCCTTTCTCTTAAGCCCCAACTCAATAAGAGACAGGTGCACTAAGCTCTTTGCCAGCGACCTGCACTCAGAGGAACAAAGTCCTCCAGTTTTATGTGTTTATCCCCTTGTAAGCTCACCATTCGTCTCTTAAGCTCATAATAAAATACTTTTTTTTTTTTTTGAAAAATGATGGCACCTAGTTTCCAAGGCAGAACAACTTTTAAGCTCATGTTTGCAAAACCCTAAGGAATTATGTATGCCAAAAAGAACATGCTGTATAAAAAAACATTGCCTGTTCCTGCTGGATAGATTAAATAACACAGTTTTATTTTTTAACGCAACAGGATCTGGATGAGGAAGTCACTACCAACGCCATACAAAAAGAACATACAATGCATGGAGTAACAGCTACAAATCCCTTTAATCTCTGGTGATACCTAGAAATCTCAGATGGCTTGGTGTGTAATCTCAGACTGGAAAGACTGAGATACTTCACAATGTTGACCAACTATCAGTGGTCTGCTGGACCTCAGCTGCAGTTCTAGCTGCAGTGCTTCAGGAGAAGAGACAAGAAGGAGACAAAGGAGAAGAAAGCCGCAGAGGGTTGCAGAAAACAGCCTGCAGAACCCTGAAGCGAGATGCAGCCACAGCAGAAACATGTCACAGGGCAGTCTTTTGAGGACAGCACTGTCTGTACAGCAAAGACAGACCTGGGTCCTCTCACTTACAATTACCCAAAAGCTCAATGATTCAACTGCAAATCTACAGCAGGCCAGAACTCCTCACGCTCCCCACACTCTCTATTTTTAAATCCATTTTTCTAGCCTAAACCAATTCTTATTCTCAGTCATATACTACTTCCACTTCAGCTACAAAGCAGGCTCCTTTCCCATGAAAAAAATCAACTCTGTTTATTTCATAATTAATTTTACTACACTACCTTTCCCAGCAACACAATTAATTTTTTTTCTTTTCAAGTTCCTACAAACTGATGAAAATAAAAAGCCCCTCAGCTCATACACAGGCTCCCTGAACACTACTTTCCTCTAGCTTAATTTCCCATTTTTAAAAATAAGATGTTTACTTTCCTCCAATATTTTTTGGAGGACAGGTAGAGAAGTCAAGGGAGAAGTAACTGGCATCTCCCTCTTTAATATAGTTGCCAAGCACAATAAAGACCATCCTTTGCAATGTGACACCAAGGTGCTAACAGAGGACAATAAATTTGGATTAATAATTAACATCCATGTCATATCAAGCAATCTTGTTGCTCTCCTTTCAATTGCTTCAGAGAGCTGCCTGTTCTTTTGCCTTAAACACATGCAACAGGTTGCTTATCTATTGATTTTAGAAGCTATATTTTAGCAGTGCATTGCAGAATAAAAGAGCTGAAGTTGTTTTCTGTTATAACTTCAATTCTGAATTTACTTATTGAATTGCTTTACTCCCTTTCTTGGAGATTTGAGAATAGTATTTAGAAGTCTATAGAAAAGAAAAAATATATTGCTTAAGGATTTTTATCATACTGGTCCTTAAAACCACATGCACTGATGGAGACGATACTACTGGAGTCTGCAGGTAAAACTTTTTTGGCTGATAAACATCAATATGGCCAAAAAAAAGTAATGTACAAATGTCCTGCATTAATGGAAATAAAACTGAAGTTCCCATCTGGGCTTTGAAGACTCAGTCAAGGTACAGAAGAACAAACCATAAGTTACTCGCTGCTTTTGAAACCTAACAGACCTGCAGATGGATGAGAATTACGCACCAAAAGAAAATAGATAAATTTCTGATGTGAACTGCATAAGCTTGAAGAAACACAAATGAACACAGCTAATTACAAGCTGATTTTACACCATTTTCCAAACTCCCCTAAAGAAAAAGCAACTGGAAACTCGGTTACCCACGGAGCTCAACGCTACCCAATCCAATACACCAGAAGCAATCATGCAATGTGCAAAGTCAGAGTACGGCTTGAAAAATAATATGCCTGAGATGCTTTTTATTACAGCCTTGATCCTGCAAGGTTCACGTTTTCAAGCTTATTCTCCAAAACCATGGGGGCTAGGAACTCGTTTTGAAAACTCGATAGCCAAGAGTCTCACCTACTTACATAATCCAAAGCTTCAAAGGGGGGGGGGGGAGAAAAAAAAAAAAAAAAGGGAACATAGACACCAGAGATTTATATCCAAAACATGTGACTAGTGATGCTCATTATCCAAAACTTCTTGCTTTTCTATTCCCCACCCCCTCTGTGGAGGAGTGCATTTTCCCCTCACCCCTAAACTGTATGTGCTGTAATCCTATCTCATGACCTTTAAACAATATTCTGCAACGAGTGCTTCTCACTCTGTTCACAGGCAATAAATTAAAACTATTCTTTTTAAAAACTCCAGCTTCCCTACCAAGTTAAGACACCATTTACAAGGAGGCAAAACAGCTGCATCGCCCTCAAAGCCAAGCTCCTATCAAACCAGGGCTCAGAAACTATGGGTGTGATTTTACAGGCTGTGTAGGAACGTGTAACATTCCCCCCCCACCCACAAAAAAAAATAATTAAAAAATTAATAATTAAAAAAGGAAGAGCAAATCCTGCTCAGAGAAAAAAAAAACCAATAGCTGGGACAAAGATTGATACCCTCAACCTTGGCAGTTGCTTTCCAGCCTCCCTTGACATGGAGATGTACTTGGTTTGGGGATGCAATGGATGGAGGAAATACAACACACAAGGCAGAGTTCCAGCTGCTGCAGGGGCTAAAATTAAGAATGAACTGGGATTTAAGTAGGTAGGGAATGGAAAAGCACTAGGACTTGCTTCTATAAGTAATACAGAAAAAAAATAAAAAGTTTTAAAACGTAAATACAGCAGGGAGAAGGGGGGAAAAAGGGGGGGGAAATGGAAAAAAGGGGGGGAGAGAGGAAAGAGGAGGAAAAAGGATGGGGGTAAAGGGAAAAAATAAAGGGACTGGGGGGAGAAAAAAAGATGAAAAGGGGGAAAAGAAAGGGAAGAAAAAAGGAGGAAAAGGGATGGGGATAAAAAAGGGGAGGTGGGGGCAGAAAAAAGGGAAAATAAAGGGGGGAGGGATAAAGGAAAACTTCCTTTCCAAGGGCTGAAGAGCAGCACCGGGAGAGGGGCCGGGATCACCTCCACAGGCCCCTCCCCCCCACCCCGTCTCCGCGGTAACGGCGGGGACGCGGACAAACCACCGCCGCCGCCAGCCGCGGTCGGGCCGGGCATGCTCCGCGGCCTGGCCCGGGCGAGCTCCGCGGCAGGTCGGGGATCGGTGTCGGGGG
>JANHGL010015816.1:0-18752 GCA_024611195.1 Ceyx melanurus | reverse complement strand
TTTTATTCAGTTGCTCTTCAACACAAAATGTACAGATCCCTTCTCTCAAAGCCTTTAAAGAATCAGGCTCTTTTTCTCCGGAGAAGCTGCGCGGGGCCCTGCGCCACGCGCTCTGCGACGCCGTCATGGAGTTCCTGGTGCTGCCCGCCCCGCTCTGCGTGGAAGCCGCCTGTGCCCTGGGCGCTGCTGATCTGGAGGAGCTGAGCTCTGCAGGTGAGAGCCCGGCCAGGATGGGCCCCCCGAGCCCCAGCCAGGCTCCATGCTCCTGCCTGGCCTGGGGGAGTTGGTGGAGCTGGGAGGGAGGGAGGAAGCTGCTCTGCCCTCTGCAAGCTGTGCTGTGCCATGTCCTGGGGGAAAAAACACCCAGAGATGGACTCCACTATGCTGGATGTTCCCACGTGCACTCTCTCTCCTCTCCAGACTCTGGCCAGCCATAGTGGGGTACGTGGGGACACCAGCAGTGTCACAGCAAAGGGCTCTGGTGAGTCTGGTTTTCTCTGTCTCCACAGGAAGCCTAAGGAGGACTATGTCAGAGACCAAGGGCCTGGCCCTGACCACCGGTGGGGCTGGCAGGAGCTGTCCTCCACCCTTGCACTTCACTTCTGCCCCTTCGCCCAGCTCTGGGGAGCCAGTGACACCCACGAGCAAGCTGGGACGCCGCAGCTTCTGGGACATGCTGGTAATGTTGCTGAGGGACCACTGAGGAGCAGGCCTGTAAATCCTCAGCTTGTGTCAGGCCAGGAAGAATGGAGAGGAGGGATCTGGCAGGGGTTGGGAGGCCAGGCTGGTAGGGTGGGCTTTAGATCAGGGCACTGGCTAGGCTCTGCATGTGCTCAGCATTAACTTACCCCCCTCACTCTAGAGCAAGACAGAGTCCTCAGAGCTGGGCAGCCCCAAGACTACAGATGACATTGTGCTGGAGAGGCCAGAAGAGGCTCGCACGAGGCGGCGGCACAAGACCGAGAGCGTCAAGCAGCATCTGAGCCAGGATCGGGCCACAGCCACAGCTGAACTGGAACAGGCACAGAGGCAAGCACAGCCTGCTGGCCAGGCAGACAGGGTGGTGTTCCCCTCCATCTGCTGTACATCGCTCTGTTGCTGACATCCTGCTGGCTCTATATGTGTCTCAACCCTCTGGACCACGTCCCGTCTCCTTACACAGCTAGTTAGGGGAGCTGCCTTCCACACACAAAGCCTTGATCCTTACTGGTGGAGTGCTGCTGGTTCTCCCTGCCAGAGATCCCTTCCCTCCATTGTGGGGCTCTGTGCAACACCTGGCATCTCTTTAGCTACTGACCCAGAGGGACCAAGCTTGAGGATTGTAACAACCCAAAAACAAGGCTCCCCAGGCTGGGAGGGGACTTGCATTTTTGTGCCTTTGTTGCAGTTGACTGATCTGGTAAAACTGTTCCTTTTCCTCTTCCCAGGCGCCGAGCCTGCCAGTTGGAAGAAGGGGATGTAGGTACCATGCACCCACTCTTCAGTCAAACCTGCCAGCAGTGGATGGCATTCATGAACCAATTGGGTATGTGTCTCAGGCCCTGGCTGCTCCAGGTGGGGGGAGAGTGGGCTTTTCTACCCTCAGTTCTGAGGACAAGTCCTCATGAGGCACCAAGCCCTCCAACTTCATCCCTTGCTGATCTCTACCTAGCTACAGACCCTCATCAGGGTCCCATTGGTCTCAGGGCCAGCATCAGTATTACAAAGCTGTGGCAGGAGTCCTGGCATGTGTCTGTGCATCTGAACAAACCTGCTGAGGCCTGTGGTTGCATCTGCCATGCTCTGAGTCCAGGGCTTGCTGGACTTGGCTGCCACTGCTTTGGAGAAGTCTGGATTACTACCAGCAGGGACAGTAGTGATTTAGCTCCCAGACATATCAGGGAGGGATGAAGGATCTGAGGCTCTGTGACATGCTCTGGGGCTGTGAAGCTGCATGGGAGAGGAGGAGGAATACCCTTCTTACAGTGGGATTTGGGTCTGTGTGGCTGCCCTGTTGCCACTTTCTGGATACCTGTCAGTATTTGCACATCCTCCCACACCTCCTGCTGGCGAGGTACAGCTGCCCTCCTCTGAGGAGTGAGCCAGGGAACACGGACTAAGTGAGGGAGTAAATTGCTGTGCTTAGGTCATGCAAGAAGTTTGGACCATGTCCCATTTCAGGCTAGAACCTGAAACCAGGGGTTTTTACCACCTTTGTCTTCTCTGTGTAATAGCCTTGTTCACCAGCTCTTCCTTCTTCAGCTCCTGGCAAGGCAGAAGCTGGGGCTGCTCCGGGCAGCAGGCCTGCAGTGGGACTCCCTTAGCCCTCTGTGCTGCCCAGGCAGGCAGGGCTTGGCTCTGGGGCACGCTGTCCTACAGTAATTCTCCCACTCAGGGTGCCCGTCGGTGCAGCAGTGCTCGGCAGAGATCGTGTCCCGTTTCCTCCTGTCCTCCATCTTGGTGGAAGTGGTGAACCTGGTCACTGCCCTGGCGAGTGACACCACTGTCAAGGTGTTCGAGAGGATCTGGTGAGTGCCACAGCTCACGGGGGGCTGTTCACAGCCGACCTGCCATGCCAGCCTCTCTACGCCCGTGGCTCTGCTGCTCAGCCACCTTTGGTGTCCTTGCAGCCACCATCAGGACACTGCCTTCCTGCCCTACAAGCCTGGCCAGAGCTCCAGCCCCCGCCCTGCAGCCGTCAGACACTTCATCCTGCTGGGACGCAACTTCCAGCAGTGGCGTTGCAGCACAGAGCAGGGTGAGTGCCCCGTGGGGCTGCATGCTGGGGGGGCTGGGGCTGGGAGCAGTGCTCCTCTCCTTGCTGAGACAGATTGATTGTGCCCAGAGGTGGGCAATGGGTTGTCTGTTTTCAGAGTATGAAAGAGCGGGGCGAACTGGTACCAAGGGTTATAACTCTGTCTTCTTCCAGCTCACAAAGGGCTCCAGCGCTTTGAGGCCATGGAATTCAGCTCAGCAGAGAGAGGCTCTGATCCCAGCCTTGCTGGACGAGACCTGGCACCCCGGCAGAGGTTCCTCTTCATGGAGATCATTGACAAAAAGGTATCAATGGTGCCTGTGTGGTGTCCTGAAAGCCAGGCTGGCTGTTCCCAACTGGACCAGGGCTAGAAGAGGGCAAGAGTGCCCCTGCAGGCAGCTGCCTTCCCTAGACAGAAGCCCTCCAAAGCAGCAGTTCAGGAGTTCTCTGCTTGTGCCACAGGCAGAGCTGGGTGTTCCCTGCAGCACTATGGGGAGTGCCAGGGGCAGCAGCCTTTGCTGTCTGACTTCAGCTGGTCCACTGTGGACTGTAATTGCCCATTCCCTTCATGCAGCAAGGCCCACATCAAGCTGGGCTCTTCAGCTGCTGCTGCCAAGTACCACCACCCCTGCTGTAGCTGTGAACAGGGGGGCTGTGAATGAGCTGTTGACACTCTCCTTGTCTCAGCTTTGTCATCTGAAGCTGCCTGCGGCTGCAGCTGGTACCATCCAGAGTGCCTGAGGCAGCCTGTGTCACCATGCAGGTCCTCTCTGCTGGTTCTTCAGCCTTCCCTCCCTTCCTCTCTCTCCAGCTGACACTCTACACCTACAACTGGTCCCCAGACCTGGGGGCCAACCTGAACTGCTCACTTATTCGCCTGCTGCAGTGGCAGAATGCCCGGTCCCACATCGTGCACTGCCTGCTCAGCCAGAAGCTGGGACTTTTCCACCACCACTGCTTCATGGACACTCCGTGGCATGAGGACAGCAAGCAGGTAGGGCAGTTCTTTCCTCTTCAGGAGAGCACTGATGAGAAAGGTTGCAGACACTTTTGAGTGCTGGTTGGCAAGGCATCCCCAGATTCTCATGTGTCAGGCTGTGGCCATGTCCAGCTAGGCTGTTGCTGTCCACTCTTGGAGACAGCCAGAAGTGGAAAGATAAGCATCTCTTTTTATACCCTTTTATCTTCATGGTAATTGGACAAGAAATCAGCCACCCCCTGGGGTGATTGGCTGGCGTGCCACAACAGCCATAGTCAATACATCTTTCTGCTGTTTACAAACAAATGCCATCAAGGTCACGGCTTGGTGAGAACCTTCACTTTCCCACAGGAAGGAAAATTCCTTTGCTGTAGCATTTTAACACCCACAGATAAGTCTGCAAGTGGCCAAAATTTTGTCTGCTCTTCTTGTGTATCCTTACTCCAAGGAGTAAAGAGGCTTTGGTGGCTGTGTCTTCTTGCTTAGGAGCCAAATCCTTTCCTGAACTCCACTTTGGAGGTGGATGCGCTGATCCGGAGCTCTGCCCCGCCGCCTATCAAGGAGCAAGGCCGTCTGAGCAGCTCTGCCCGCAGCCTGCCCTCTCTGCACTTCCACCCCGACGTGGTGCCCTTTGACGAAGCCCTGCGGGATGTCACCGCCCTCAAGCGCATACCCTGCGGGCCCGACATGGGACCTTTCGACCCAGTGGCAAGGCATGGGGCTCAGTTCCTGGAAATCAAGAGCATAGAGAGGAAAGGTAAAGCAAGGGACCTGGTGTCTCAGGAGCCGCCTTCTTTGAATAAGAGTTCTGGCAGAGGGGACAGCTCTCGGCTCCCCGCTGAGGGAATGGGTAGGGTGGGCATGGAGTGGCAGTAGTTGGGGCTGTGGCTTGATGCTCTTGTGGCTGCTCTTTTTGCTCCAGAACTGGAGAAGCAGATGAAGATTGAAAATCTGTTCGTCACCTGGCAGCAGAGATCGGCACAGTCCAACATGCCCATCAGTGTGAGTGCAGCACTGGTAGCACTCTTTACAGTGCTCTGGTGGCACCAGTTTCCCTGTGCCAAAGGGGAGCACTGGAGCTCAGAGCAGGGGGGTGTTTGGGATGGTGTTTGGCTGTGCTCTCTGCTTTAATCTCTGGGGCTGCTGGGTTCTAGCTCCACACTGGGGCATGGGGCCTTGCTGCCCAGCAGAGGGGTTCCCTCTGGTGTTTGATCTCCAGCTGAGTGTTGTGGACAGCTTGTTCCCAGGCTCGGTGAGGGATGAGTGCTGGAACTGTGTTCCTCTTGTGCTGTGCAGATGGCTGACCTGGAGACCCTGAAGCAGTCCTCACGCCTGGTTCACTACTGTGCTACCCCCTTGCTGTTTGACCCAGCCTTCCGTCAGCAGATCCAGACTGACCAGCAGGGCAAGGTGGAGGGGAAGGTGAGTGTCAGCAAGTGCCAGTGGGGCTGGCTTTGTGCACTGGGGCAAAGGATGGCTTTGCAGTCTTATTCCCAAGAGAAGATTGATCTGAGCTCACCCCTGCATTACAGGATGAATTTACACTCTGTAAGATCCTTGAGTCCTCAAAACCTTTTTCCTGCAGCCACACCATCCCTGGAGATGACTGACTTCCTTATTCTACCCAGGGAATTCAGGGCAGAGTCTAGTGAAGCTGTCAGAGTGCTGTCTGGTACTGAACTGCTGGGGAAACAAAGGGAAAGGAAAGCAAAGTAAAATCTCCTTTATGCATTCAACAGCCAGACCTGGTAAGCCAGAGCAGGCAGCTCAGTAGATTTCTTCAGTTCATGAACTGAACAAAAGGCAAGTGATTTAGAGTACATCAGAAAGGGTGTTAGGATTATGAGTGATACTCCAACAAGTTCCTAAAATACCAGTGCTGTTGGGTCAGTCCACGGCCGGGTAAATCTCAGATCTTGTGTTGGGGCACGTGTGCTGGGACGGTGTTTGGGGAGCCAGCTGTCAGTGCCCTGCGGCAGATGGAGGTCTGAGCTCTGCTCAGACAGGGCACCTGGTGATGTCCCAGTGAGTGCCACCCTCTGGGGCCAGCCACAGCACATCGTGGGCAATGACTGTCTCTTCCAGAAGCGCCACCGCTCCAACGACTCGACGGCTTCGGGGCGGGACCGCAGCCACAGCTGTGACTCGGCAGAAGGGCTGCCCTGCAAGGTGAAGGAGGAGCCGTGGCTGCAGGAGATGTGCAACACCTTCTTGCAGCAGTACATCCAGTACCTGCAGAGCATGGGCTTCATTCTGGTCCAGGTGCGGCCACCCTCACCCACCGCCCGCAGGTCAGTGATGCTCTCAGAACCCTGCTGTTGGAGAAGGGCCAAGGCACTGAGCTCTGCTGTGGTTTGGCACGACAGGAGGTGTTGGCTCCCCTGCTCAAGGCTGTCTCTGCTGTCATTTCCAGTAGCACGAGCCGGATCCGAGCTCTGGCAGCAGCGGGTGTCGAGGGGAGAGGGTCCTTCTCCTACACGAAGCCAAAAGCAGAAGGGAGTCCAAAGGTGAGTGTGTCTCAGAGGGGTGGAACTGGGATGGAAGTCAGGCTGTGGAGTGGGGCAGTTCTCCTGGTTGGGT
Source organism: Ceyx melanurus (assembly GCA_024611195.1). Taxonomy (NCBI): domain Eukaryota; kingdom Metazoa; phylum Chordata; class Aves; order Coraciiformes; family Alcedinidae; genus Ceyx; species Ceyx melanurus. Next base: position 12,459 of record JANHGL010015816.1, on the reverse strand, counting down.
TTTACATCCAGTTCAGTCAGAAAGGATGTGAGAGGACAGAGAAAGCACCAAAGCTCAAAAACATCCATCTAGACCATCACTATTTTTGAGATGTTGGGTCAGATGAGACCTCCTCATCCCCCTGAGTCCTGCAGCCCTCAGAGCCCCTTCCTGGGACTAGGTGAAACCAGGGAAAATCTCAAAAGGACAGCAATAATTTGTAGGAGGCCTAGAAGAGGGACTTCACTTTGTGATGTTGGTACAGGACTGTGGGCAAGACCACACCTTGTAGTTAAAATGAGAAGAGAGCAATCCACTGGAACAGCTTGACAGAGGGCAAATGAATTTGCTGGCAGCTAAGAACTGAGTCCAAACTGGATGCCTCCAATAGCTGCTGTGTGGTATTCTGGGGAGAGCTCATAGGCAGCTGTGATGGTCTGGGGAGAGCTCAGCAGGGAGAAGTGGGAATGAGGTTTTGAGAGCAGCATCACCCCTCAGCTCACACTGTCCTCCAGCTCTAGAGACACCCTGCCCTGAGGAAGCAGGTGGTGAAGGGAGCCCTGGTGCACTCTTTAAGGCTGATAGGTTTGTTAGAATTCTTTCCACAGTCAGCTCTGACCTGTCTGCTCTCCTCCCTCCAGTGAGGGTTCTCAGCTGATGAGGCTTCTCAGTTTCCATCTCTGCCACGGAGCCTCTTGGCAGCCTCACGCCCTGGTGTGTGAGCTGCTCTGCTGTGCCAGAGCACCTCTGCAGCTTTGGCCTTCTCTTCCCAGAGCACAAGCCCTGCTGTTGCCACCTATCATCTACAGAGAGCTCTTCCCGGCGGGATTGTGCTGATGGAATTGGCTTTCCAGGTAAGGAAGAACAAAGTATGACCTCTGGATGTTCAGGGACAGTGTCTTCAGAAAAGTGAGTGATGAGGAGTGCAGCAGGGACATGATTCTTCATTTCTTGTCCTGCCTCTTCCACAGTCCTGCAGGACCATGGATCAGCTAGAGCTGGTTATTCAGGGCTCAGAGCAGTAGGAGGTGCTCTGTGCTCAGCCGTTATTTTGGCTGGTTCAGACAGGAGGGGAGAGAAAAATGGAGCCCAGCCCAGAGGGTGAAGCATCAGGCTGTTCTTCCCCGGGGAGGCCCAAGGCCTGTGCTGTGCTCATGTGCTCTCTCCTCCAGGGATATTACTTCTGTGTGAAGCAGTACGCGCTGGAGTGCTCGCGGATCCCCATGGGCCAGTCTGTGAACTCCCAGGTAATGGCTTTGCTGGCACAGCTCCTCAGGGTCAGGGGATGCTTTGTGGGAGGCAGTGATCTCTGGGACAGAGTGGGCATTTCAGGAGTAGCAGATTCTGTGGAGCTCTGCTCCCTCCTCTTGGACAAGCAGAGCTGCAGCTGCATGGAGCCTTCTGCATCCATGTGCCCTCTGTGGCACGCTGCTTGGAGATCTGGAGTGCAGTGAAAGGAGATGGGAGGTTTGGCAAGAGGATGACTCTTGTCCTAGCTCAGGGAACATGACAGAGCTCCCCAGGAGTCGGGAGAAGTAGGAGTAATACTTGAAGAGATGACTGCTTCCCAGTCAGTGCCTGGGAAACCAGAAGCTTTCTGCTTCCCTTGGAACAAGAAGGAAGCAGAATGGGAACAAGAATCTGGGAATGTGGTTGACTGTCCTTTGCCAGAGGAGATCACTTTCTGCACCACGAGCCCTGGTTCTTCATACCTCTATGCCTTGCTCTACACCACCATGGGGTTGCCTTCTGCCTTCTCTTTTGGTGTGTCAGGGTGTCTCTTGCCTGTCCCCAGGGCATTGAGTGTCTGCCTAGAGGCTGGCCAGCCCCAGCCTGTCGGAGGCAGGAGGCATGCACAACCATGCTGTCCTTTCCAGGGTAGCTCTGCTGCTTCTTACATGTGCCAAGAGTGGCTCTCCTCAGCTTGGAGCCTGACAGGACCTCACCTGAGGGTTTGCTGAGCCTGGATGTGCACAGGGCAAGGTTACCAGGCTGCAGCTGGTATCACAAAGACCATCCAGGCTCTCTCTGTCTGACTTGGCAAAAAACTTGGCCTAGTTTTGCAGTGGGAGGGGATGGTCATGGGAGCAGGGTGCAAGAGGCATGGACTTGCTGCAGGGACCTGCCCATCCTTCCCACAGGCTGGGACTAGCACAGTTTCCCCAGGTGACGCAGTTGAGCTCCTCTGCCCCTTCTTTCCCCCTGTCCCACCCCGGGCCTGTGCAGGACAGGCTGGATGCAGGAGCAGAGCTGGGCAGTGCCTTGTCTCTGTCCCCACTGGCTGTGCATCTTTCTCCATCAGGGCACTCTTACAGCCAGAGCTCGCAGCAAGAGCTGCTTGGGACCCAGCTCCGTCTCTGCGGTACGTCCTCTCCTCCCACTGCCCTGCTGAGCATGGCAGGACCTGCCAGGGCAGGGCTGGACCTCCCACTGGCTGTGCTTCCACCCCTCCTGCCCCTGCCAGCACCTGGCTGTGGGAGCTGCCTCTTGCCTCCTGCACCAGTGCCTTTTGTAGCAGAACACACCAGTGGGCAGCACAGTCTGGGAGGAGGGTGGGGTGGACCTCGGGTGCTGGCATGGGGGCAGCACCTTGTGTTTATAGCTTTTTTTTTTGCCCTGCCTTTTTTGGGTCAGAGCTACAGTCTCCACTCTGGGCTTGTCCTAGCTGTGTAGTTTTCCCTCTGGCCCATGGCAGCAGCACTGCAGGTGGTGCAGAGAGCGAGCCTCTTCTGCCAGTGCCTCCTGCCTGATAGTTTTCCTGGCTTTCCCACTTCTTAAACCGAGGGATTATGAGTGGGTCTGCTGCCCAAACATGTCAGTAGAGCCAGAAGACACTAAAACTGCAGGTTTCTGGCATGAGAGCAAGGCTGAAGCCTTCACCAGCACTGTCCCCTGGCACGGGAGCTGCATTTGTGCTGGGAGTGTGGCCAGGAGTGAGTGTATGAAGGCTGGTGCTGCCCCTGTGTAGAACCCTGTGCAGAGGTGATGGTCATGTGCCAGAGGGATCTCCTCCAGACACACCTGTGACACCAGCTACTTCTGGATCTGGCTTCCCAGCAGCCAGCCTGGCTCTGTGTTAGTTACAAGCACAGGGCATTACAAACTCTGTTGTTTCCCATCTTTTGGTCCAGCCACTCCCCACAGGCCCTTGTGTTGCCTCCCACTCTCCAGGGACATTCAGGGAGTCACTCCTTGCCTGTAGATCCAGAACTTGCTGGGGGTCCAGCCCCAGTGTGTCCTGTACTCGCTTGGGGACAAAGTGCAGAGGAGCACTCGGGTGGAAGGAGACTGTGTCCTCCTTTGCAGCCACGTGGCTTTCAGCTCAAGGCAGGGGATGAGCTTCACACCACAAGAGAGGCAGTGCTGATCACTCTGTGCTGCTGCTGGAGACCAGGAGTGGGGTGAAGTGTGGGGAGAGCCACCAAGCTGGGTCCCCTGGGGCCAGGCCTGCAGATCTGCTGTTCACACTGTGCACGCAGCTTCTCGGCTGCATCCTGCTCTGGTGTTGGAGCAGGGGTGGCTGCACTGGCTCTGCTGTGCCTTGCTGGCAGGGCTTTGCTAGAGCTCTGAGGTGCCTGGTGACATTCCTGCCTTGACTCCTTGTCCCTCCACAGCTTTCCATGCTCTTCACGGAGGAGTGTGACAAGGTGCGTGACCTGATGCACGTGCATTCCTTCAGCTACGACTTCCACCTGCGTATAGTCCACCAGTATCTGCTGGGCTCCCACATGACTCTCCGCCAGGGCTACCATCTCACCAGCTTCCTGGAGGATTTCATTGCTCACCACACCGACATCCCCAAATTTGGCCGCAACCATGTTTTCCAAGGTGTGTAGCTCACTGGTGATCAGCCTGGGGTGGATGGCCAGCCTATAAAAGGTTTCCAGGTACTTTAGAGATAAACCTGACCTTTGACTATCAAGGGAGATGACAGGGAGAGGGTGACAGGAGGAGCACAGCTCCAGGGGAAGTCCTTGCTGCCCTGTTGTGGAGGGAGACAGGTTGCTCCAGAACTCTGTCCCCCAGAGCAGTTTACAGGACTCTGCTCTATGTAAGGGGCACTCGGCATCTCCTGTGATAGTAACTTGTCCTCTTCCACCAGGCATGCTGGCCCTGCCCACCAACATGATCACCGCACACCAGCTGTACAACTACATCGCTGACCATGCCAACACCTACCACATGAAACCCCTGCGCATGGCCCGGCCGGCCACGGGCAGTGACAACAAGAAGGGGACACCAGGCACGGAGCAGAATGAATATGCACTAGTCTCTATCTGGAACAGGTAAGTGCATCTGTTGCAAGTTCCTAGAGATGGGTGGGCACCCTGCAGTCCTGGGTTGTCCCAAGGTGCCAGCAAAGCTGCCTGTTCCACAGAGTGCCAGGCAGAAGGCCTGCCCATCTTTGCTGAGGTGGCCAATGGGGGTGGTGTGCATGTGCACGTGGCATTTCCCACAGCAGTTCTGAAGAGTCTGTGCTCAATTTCCCATGCCCAGTTGTCCCAGTGGGGGAGCAGGGGTCCCCTCCACACTGATGTATGTGCCTTTGCCCCCAGCTCGGGCTCCTACAAGGACTCTGAGGGTCTGCGTCATCACGATGACTTCGATGTGTCCCTGCTGGTGTGTCACAGCGCAGCACCGTTCGAGGAGCAGAGCGAGGCGGAGCGACGCATGCTCCGGTGAGCACTGGGGGCCCAGAGACACCAGAGCTTTCTAGCTCTGGGATGGACTGGGATCTGTCTGAGACAGCACAGGTGGGTTGAGTGCTACCTGGGGAGGATCCTCTCAAGGAACTGGGCTGTGGGGTATCAGTCCTTGTGTGGGCAGAGAAGCACCCTTCCTGCCAGGGATAGAGAGGCTCGTGATCCATTTACAGCCCATCTGAGCAGGGCTCCCCCGGGTCACAAAGGTCCCCCTGCTCTCCTCAGCTTGCGTTTCTACGTGATCATGACGAGCCAGCGGGAGCTCTTTCCCCGGCTCACGGCCGACATGCGGCGCTTCAAGAAGCTGCCGCGCTTGCAGCGGGAAGTGCTGGAGCCCGTGGTGGGCCGGGCGGCCTGGGAGGCGGCGGAGCCGGAGGCCAGCGCAGGGCGGCAGCAGCCAGCGGAGAGGGAGCTGTGGCAGGACCTGGAGGACAGCAGCGAGTTCTACGCGGGGGGCACGCAAGTCAAACTGGGGCCGGGGCTCTTCTACACCTCGCCGCTCTTCCCCTTGCTGGCCTCCGAGGTGGCCTCGGCCCAGAAGCAGCTCAGCAGCATGGTGCAGCTGGCCAAGTGCCACTGCCGCAGGGACAACCTCTGGAAGCGCCTCTTCCTTCTGGAGCCTCTGGCTTCCGACAAGCTAAAGCTGGGCAAGCTGTCACTGGTGGAGCTGGAGGAGCTGCTTGATGCCGTGCATGGGAAATCCATTGCTGACGTCGACCCCCAGCTGGTGAGCAGCAGGATGGAGTCATGGTGTTCAGCAGCCACTGCTCTGCTCTGGGGGTGGAGTGGGGTGCTGGGTGCAGGGCACATCTCTTCCTGCTTGGTGGGAAGGCAGGGGCAGGAGTGTAACTCCTAGCTGGCAGGGGAAGAGGGAGGCTGCATGGCCCTGTCTGTGAGAGTGAATAGCCCTAGGCCAGTCTGCCTGAGTGGGCTCTGAGGGATGTGTCTGGTGCAGGGTCTGCAGGCTGCTGTGGCATTATGGCTGCTGGTGCCACGGCTAGAGGGAGAATAAAATCAGCCCTTTTTCCTTGTCCACAGGGATGCTTCCTCACCATGACTGTCTCCTGGTACCAGAGCCTCATCAAAGTGCTGTTGAGCCGCTTCCCCCAGAGCTGCCGGCACTTCCACAATGCTGAAACTGGCACCCAGTACCTAGTAAGACACAGCCCGTGGCCCAGATGAAGCCTCTCTCCCCTGTACAGGGCCCCTGCCTGTCACGTGCTGCCAGGACAACACCGTCATGATTTTGCTCCCCACTCTGCCCCTGGTGCAGGGTGTGCTGCTGTGGTACAGCAGTGTCTGTCTGCCCGTGGGCAGGCAGAACACTCTGCACCCCCAGAGCCATGCCCTGCACAGCCCCAGGGTTTGGCATTGTCACCCATGAGCCAGGCAGACTCGCACCTTCACAGCTCCACTGTGCCACTCACCCTGCACAACAGCAGGTCCCCGAGCGGGTGTTTGTTGTACCCATGTCCTGGGGCTGGCACTGTCTCCAGCTTCTGCTCTGCCTCTCTTGACAGGTTGTGCTCAACCAGAAGTTCACAGATTGCTTCGTTCTTGTGTTTCTGGACTCCCACTCAGGAAAGACGGTAAGACCTGGGGAGCATAAGAGCAGCTACACTGGCTCAAGCCAGGGATCTGTCTGCATCCCTCCAATATCCAAGCAGTATCTTTAATTTCTTTAATAGCCCTCCATGCCTTTACTTCCTTTGGTTGATTTCTGGCACCCCTGATTTCCCCTGGGTTAGCACTCCCCAGCAGGTGCAGCATGGACCCATGGGAGCCTGGGAACACCACCTTGGGAGAGCAGAGGATCTACAAGATGCTTTAGTCCATTGTGAGGCTTCTGTATAACTGATCCCCTTCTAGGTAAAGCACACTCCATCTTAAAAGCAAGGAGGGGAAACACACGAGGTGGTGCCTGCCACACCAAGTGGTGCCTGCCACACCAGGTGATGCCCGCCACACAAGGTGATGCCTGCCACAGGAGATGGTTCCTGCCACACGAGATGGTGCCTGCCACACCAGGTGGTGCCCTCCAGAAGGCTGCTCCGTGCTTGCTGCCACCTGGTGGTGAAGAGCCCTTCCCCTTGTGTGCTGGAGCTTCTGTCGTGGCCAGTTCATTCCTCTTCAGGCCAGTGGCAGCTCAGAGCTGAAACTGCTGTGCCCATACCCGCTTCCTCCTGGGTCCCCTGGATTTACCTGCACATCTGAAAGCAGGATTTTCACTGGCTCCATCTTCTGTGTAAGCAAGATGAGCTCTTCATCTCCCTGCCCCAGTGGCTTCACTGTCATTCAGAGCCCTTTGGGGCTCAGGTCCACTTTCATAGATACAGGTGTCGTGGACTGCACCCAGTATTCCTGAGGAGTCTCAGCAGAGCCTTCTTCAGTTGCACTGAGGCTTTTCTGTCCCTGCCAGATGCTTCTGGTACAGCCCAGGGTGCTGTTTCCAGTTTCACAGTCACATCTCACTGGTCACAGTGTAACCCTGTGGTTATTGGTACAATTCACACCCACACCCAGTGGCTCTCATCTTCTAACAGAAGTCTTTTGTGTTCCTCACCTTCTGTTTTGTGTTTAACAGTCATCCCATTCCTGTGGCCTTTCAAACACCTCTAGGGCTTCTTTTGCATTATCCCAATCCTCTTTTGTATTAGTACCTTAACTTTTATCAGCACGCTCCTCATCTTTGTGCCAGGCTCATTAAAGAACTAGGCAACAGAGGTCTCAAAACCTATCCTGGAGGAACTCCCATTTGTACCTTGTCTCCAGCCTCCTACTTCCCCTTCCAGCACTGCCATCTTCACCTTGCAGTTTTTGTGTTAATTCATATCTTTTCAGCTTACCTAAATTTCCCATGTGGCATTACATCAAATCCTTCCCGAAGCTCAGATAAGAACACACCACAGCTCCTTTGTCTGGAAACATTGCCTTATCAAAGAGAGCCCCAGCGTTAGCAGATCAGTTGGGTAGCACTGAGCTGCATCTTCCTCGTGGTTCTTTCTCTCCAAGCCTGCTCTGAAGCCTCACACGCTGCTGCAGTCGGGCTCACAGATCACTTCTCTTCCCTCTTAAATGACGGTGGTGCCTTTGCTGTTCTGCAGTTACACAGCTGCTCTCGTGGCTTTGAGTTCATCAGGGGACCCTGGCTGCTGGATGTGCTGCATCTCAGCTCCGGGGAACAGGCAGTGCCCGTGCCTTGCCTCCACAATGCCAGTCTGGGTGCACTGAATTGCACCTGTTTTTCTTCTGCTGCAGCTCCTGCAACCTTCTCTTCTGAACCCTCTTCTCTGCTCCCCTCTGTCCTTGCCCTGCCTTATCAGTACAGCCACTAATGAGAATGGAACAGACAGTATTTATTTTTAATACTGCAGTTATTAGAATAATAGAAATGTCTGGGTTGAAAGGGACCTCTGTAGCTCATCCAGCCCAACCCCTCCTGAGAGCAGGGACATCTGCACCCAGAGCAGGGTGCTCAGAGCCTCATCAAACCCCAACTGGAATGTCCCCAGGGATGATGGGGCCTCCACCACCTCCCTGGGCAACCTGTACCAGTGGCCACCACTCCTCTGGGAAAGAACTTCTGCCTTAGATCTGTTCCAGCCCCTGAGCATCACCGTGGCCTCCTCTGGCCCCGCTCCATCAGCTCCATGTCCTTCCTGTCCTGCTGGATGCAGTACTCCAGCTTTTACTCTCCTCCATTTGTTGCACTCCTACTCTTTGCTTTAGAAGAAATTTCCCTCTCATTTTCCTGGAAGTCCCTGTTACCCTGAAGGCAGTAGGATCCCCTCCTCTCCCTAGGCTGCTGCTGGGATTGTCATAACAACAGATGCCTGGGGGCTGGCACAAGCCCTTGCACCTCATTTCCATCCAGTCGATGGGTCCTGCTGGCACTGGGGGGGCTTCTCCATGCTGGTCAGAGTGCCGTGCCCTGACCCACTCCTCCTCCCCGCAGAGCCTCACGGTGGTTTTCCGGGAGCCGTTCCCTGTGCAGCCCCAGAACAGCGAGAGCCCCCTGCCCCAGCTCGTGTCCACCTACCACCACCTGGAGTCGGTGATCAACACTGCCTGCTTCAACCTCTGGACCGGCCTCCTCTAGCACCAGCACCCGTGCCCGAGGTGGAAGAGGAGAAGAACAGGCCCGGGGAGGAGCTGTGCCCAGCCCTGCTCCAGCCCTGGCATGCGTGGGAGGAGGAGCCTGCCTGGGGATACCTCTCCATCAGCTGCCGGGTGTCTGGAACGGCCCTGTGCAGGGCCTGGAACCGAACCGCGAGGGCAGGAGCTTGGCCAAAGCAGGGTGACTCTCAGGAACGTGGCTTTGTCAGCTGGAGGTGAGCTCTGCCTGCCATGAGGGCACGGGGAGCACACACGGCACATTGTCTGCACTGGGCAGTGCCACGCAGCACTGCGGCTTCAGGAGGCAGGACTCCTGGACTTCAAGGCTCAGGGCAGTGAGGCTGCCCACTTCTGGCCCTTTGCTTTCAGCAGGAGAGCACAGCAGGGGACAGGAAGGGTGAACTGGACCAGGGGATTTATGGAGATGTACATTAAAGCCATTGTTGTATCTGTGAAATAAACAACCCGATCCCCACTCACGGACAGGGTCTGGCAAGCCTGGGGTAGGGAATGCAGAGGCAACCCTGGCTGCAGGGGAGAACATCAGAGACAGATCCTTGCTCTGGAGCAGAAGCAGCAGAGCAGACAGATCTGAGCAGCCCTCAGCCTGCTACTTTGGCTCGGGCAGCCTGGGACGGGACTGCTGCCTTCCCCAACTGCTGCAGGGTCAGTGCTGGGCACTGGCAGCAGCCTCAGGAACTGCAGGACCTGGAAAACCAGAGCCCCCTTCCCACAAATCCAGGCATCAGTTGGAGCTGGTCTCAGAAAACTTGCACTTTTTCCAAGGAGTGAATGCTTCCCTCAGCAAGGGAGACTGGAAACCTCACCCTGGACACCCCTGCAGAGTGGAAGTGAAGGTTCTTCTGTGTACCCAAAGCCACCTACAGTGGTGCCTAAGCCATTCCCAAATATGATGAGCTGGCAGATGGTACTTGAGTAGATGAGGGTCCAAGTTTTTGGGCTGGCCCAGCAAGAGCTGGGGGAAGGGAAGTACAACACTGATGCTCCTAAACCTGCTCCAAGGAGTCATGTCCCCCCACCACTCTTTAGTCCTAAAGAAGACAACCATGCTACTTTGTTAAGACATTGCTTTGACTTTTATTCCAGTAGTTTGCTTGTTTTACTCTGCTGCCTTGCTGGTCCCAGTGTGCTGCAGCCCTCGGCTCTCCCAGTATGAGCGCAGCCAGCCCAGACCTTCCAGGGTGTCTCCTGCAGGAATAGACAAGGTCTCCTGCTGGCACCCCCAGGCAAGCTGGAGAAGCTCCTGCTCCGTGCAGGGCTCTCATCCCCAGGTGGGCACTGCCACCGGCTGCCCAGCAGCCACAGGACCAGCCTGTCTGCAGCACACCCAGCTGGCTGCTCCAGGCCTGCAGTGCCAGCAGGGCTCAGGCTGCTGCAGCCACTCACCTCTGGGAGCGTACTCCCACCCCACGTAGCCGCTGTAGCCCAGGGACTCCAGCAGCTGGAAGATGTAGGGGAAGTTCAGCTCCCCGGGGCTGTCGGGCTCGTGCCGTCCTGGCACCTGCGCAATCTGGATGTGACCTGGGGAACAAGGGGAGATCTCTGCCCAAGGCAGCCCAGCCTGCAGCCTCTCGAGGCACGAGACACGGGGCCCCAAGAGCAGCCCCACGTGCTCAGCCAGCTGCAGCAGGGCCCCATCTCCAAGTCACTCCTGCCCCACAGCACAGCCAGTCTGGGTGCAGGGCTTACCAATGAGCGGGAGGTACGTCTCCAGGTTGTGTGACAAATTCCCATCCATGATCTGGCAGTGAAAGAGGTCCTGGGGGAGAGAGAGGAGACAGGTGGTGCAGCTGTTCAGCAGTGAGCAGCCAAGGACAGCTGTGCGATGCTCCCTGTTCATCTCCAGGAAGGGATAACAAGCCCACAGCCCCTGGGACACCCCTACAGGCTGCTAAGGTTCTCTGGTGGAGGGTGGACCCTGGAGATCTTCAATGCTAACTCACCAGCTGCAGCTTCAGGTTGGGTCGTCCCACTTTCTCCAGGATGGAAACAGCTACGGGTGCAAGAAATGAGACCCATCAACCCAGGAAGCTTCATGGTGAAGCCCTGAGATCTCCATCAGCTGCAATCCCTCAGCATCTCTCTGCAGATGAGGCAACCTCCTGCCTTCCAGACTTCGTGGATCCTTCTCCTCCCTCAGAGACTCTGGGGAGAGACACCTGCCTTACCTTGCTGCGGCGTGTTCAGGTAGTACCGAGGGTCAGTGATGCGGTTGTTAATAGGCTCCACCAGCCCAGTCATGTCTTCCTGTAACACACAAATATCTCCCTGCAGAGCACCCAGTCACCCCTGCAGCAGGGAGCTCTCTCTCCCTGTGCCAGGCTGGTGGGGGATTCTCCATCCTTGGTCCCCAGGGAGCAGGAGCTGTTCCCCCCTTACCTGGGCCAGGAGGTCAGCAGCGTATCGGAGATTCTCTGTGAAGGTGGCTTCCATCTCACCTGCCACTGCTGCCCGCTCTGCACCCAGGGGAACCCTCCCAGCCATCAGGTGGATCCTACAGACACACATCAGCCACAGGCAGCAGTTCCAGACTGCCAGCAGCTGGTCAGGTCGAACACACTGCTGGGAGAGCAGGCACAGAAGGAGGTGAAAGAGCCACCTCCCATGCAGGAGGCATGACAGATGCCTGTGAGCTCCAGGGACACAAGCATCACCACATCTCAGTACAGAGGGATGTCTTTGAACCTTTTGCCTGACAAATTGTATCCCTTGGTTCTTCCTCCAGCTCTTTCACCCGGAGGCTGGAGCTTTCCTGGGGTCATGCTCCCGGGGCTGCCCTGAGGCCAGCCTCATCTCACTGCTTGCTGGCTTACAGCAGGAGGGGAATGTGGCAGGTGCTGGGCCAGGCCCGGATGCGTGCAGAGCTGGGTGGCCAGCAGAGAGGAGGGCTGTTCAGCTAGCTTTTGGACAGTGGAAACAGAAACCTTTTCAATCTGCCCCTTACTAGAGAGTGCAAACAGGCCTGGGCAACCCCCAGCCTGCCTGGCCCATGCTGTCTGCAGAGCTTTCAACTGTGCTTATGAGGGAAAGAATGATGAAAAGTACATGGAATAAAAGAGCCGTGTTGTTTTTCTGAAGGCTGTTGTGCCAGGCTAATTGCATCTCTTACAGTGTGTCTGCTGTGCTGTAATCAGTGTGGCCTTCAATAAAACAACTGTTGCTGTGGCCTGGGGAACACATCTGGTATAATTGAGGAGTGGAAAGAGAGGATTATTATGGAGACTGTTACACAGACAAGAGCCTCTGCAGCGAAAGGCAGGGCTGGATGAAGGTGCCTGACAGGTTTGGGTCAGCTCCCCGCCAGCACACGACGCTCAATGCAGGGCTCTGCAGCGAGCTGGCCCCCACCCGGCACAGTCAAGCAGGGACATGGACCCGGAGCAGCTCCGTGACCCGTCGCGCTGGAGGCACAGCGGGCAAAGGGCGAGCTGCGTTCGGAAGAGGAGCTGGCAAGAAGGGTGCAGAGAACGGCGAGCGCCTGGAACGCTCTGTTGCCGCCGGGGGCAGCCGAGGGGCCGCAGGGTCCCGGCCCGCACCTACCTGGGGCAGCCCACCGCCTTCGCGTAGCGCACCGCCGCGGCCAGGCCCTGGCGGAACGCGGCCTCCCTCCCGGGCACGGCCGCCAGCCCCATCTCGCCCG
>JANHGL010015815.1:0-19392 GCA_024611195.1 Ceyx melanurus | reverse complement strand
TGGGGCGCTCATCAGCGATGCGCAGCCCTCCCGACGCTCTGCCCGTGCCCAACACGGCCGGGCGGGCTTCCATCACTTTTGCCACTGACAGGCAAAAAATGCAAGTTTACACAACGCAAAAAGCAATTTGGATGTGACACGGAAGTAGGGCAAAAACGTTTGTACTGCAAAGATAGTGGTTTCTCAGCATTGTTGTCGTTTAAGTTTGGCATGACGAGCACAACTTCCAGCCCGTCAGTAAGTCAGCAGCTAGTGCCAGACGCCAAACGCAGCTGTCATGGGTGGCACGAATGAGGTCACTGCTGGACTGGCACACAACCACCATCAGAACACGAATAAGGAAGAAAAACATCTTCTGAAGAGAGGGGTAGAGAAAGAGCCAGTTATGATATGCTAATGATCAGACTTCCAAAAGCAGTATCCAGCCCAGGGGTTTCTCATTTTCTGGCTCATGAGAAGCAGCATCACCACCCCATCTGTAACCCGAGCACAGTGCCCGGCAGCACTGCTGCAGAATGCCAACCCTGCTGCTGTCCTCTAGCCACCACTCTAGACAATCCCATATACAACTTCAGCCTGGAGCAGTATTTCATATTTGAAGGGTCAAATAGGTTCATATTATGTTTTCCATCCCATAGTTAGCAGCTTACGCTTCAGAAGGAGCTTAAAAAAAGAGAGTCTACAGAGAATTCCATGAGGTACATCCATGTAATCCCCACTTTCTAGTTGTCTAGATTGAGAGATAATATTCCTCCTTTCCAGGAGTTTACTGTTTCTCATTATTTCCAGTAGAAGAAAAATTCCAATCCCTTTCCCTGCTAGAAAAGCTTAGGCCATATCTCCAAATGGCTGCACTATCACACCCTACATGCAGTACTGCTACAGGCCCCTTTTAATGGCTTCAAATGAGTGTCAGAACTATGGAATAAGCTTCATCTTAACATGTCCGAGTTTCTATTTCTACAACAACGTCCTAGAAACTGTAATCTTGGTAATTCAAAATAAATTCTCCAAAAATAAGTCAAACAATCAACCCGCAAGGTATTTGCATTGTGCACCCATGGCCAATTAAGTCTGTTAACCACCATTGCTACCAGATACTCCTTTGAATAAAAGCATAGAAAGGTAAGACATATGGTCAAGTGACAAAAATTAAACCAGGAATGAATAAATAAACTGTCTGCATTGTTAAAAATGCAGAATTTTAAATGATGAAAATGTCAGCTTAAAGCCATGCCATGAAGCTACCAGTAAAATTTGAGAATTAGTATTCAGTGAAATTTTCTGTTTGCATAAGCTGCATTACTAAAAAGTGCCTCTTTTGCATATTACATTATGAATACAAACCATTATGAATACCACATGGGGAAATGTAAACCACATTTTGTTTCTATCATTTTAAAATGGGTGGAGGAAAGCAGTAGAAAGTAAAATGTAAATTATGAAGATTTACTATCTTTTTTTACTCCATTGTTAAAGCAAGAATGGATCTGAATCCCTTCTACTAAAGTCTGTAGCATTTGTGGAACTTTCCTTCCGATCAGTTTGTTACCTTCCTCAGTTGCTGCTATTTCTTATAGACTGGTGCAGGTTTTAATGGTGGAATTTATTAAAGTGGGAACATGATAAAGTCTGATGAAATAAAGGGAAGGAAAACAAATCAATGAAAAAAAAAATAGAAGAAATCTAATGTGTTAGATCCCAAAATGTGGTCTAGTTTTTATACTTACTGTTAGACAAATCTTTCAGTCCCTTCACAGACAGGCTTCTTTACAACCACCACACTGACACTACAAAAGCCACCAATGCCTACCAGAACACAAGTTTACCTTTAAGTGATGAGAAATAATTTTTAACTTAATATTAAAATACTCTCCAGAGCTTCTACAATAGCTTGCAGTGTTTAACACTAAAAAGGAAAATTGGATTTTGACAGGAAACAAGTTACCTGAACTATTCCCACCTAGGAAATGTACTGTACAAGTGCTCATTTGATGTTGTGTCTATGAATGCCTTTATACAGAGATTATGCCAAATGCAATTATGAGTAAATGAACATAGAAATAACGTGTTAACATCCATGAAATAGGAAAATAATTGGAACAGAATGTCATAAAAATAATGCCTTAACATTTCTCTTAAATGAGACAAGACACAAAATTAATATGTTTAAGACAAGGAAAATCTTACATCCCAGAAACAGGAGTTGGACCACTCAGGGTTAGCTTACAATTACATTAGCAGCTCTGACTTGGTGTACCTTCAACTCAGAACATGTATATATTTTATCTTTTATCAAACCACACACAATTACATTTGCTGAAATACCACCTAACAGAATAGGTACTATAAGCTCAGAACAGATACACAAACAATTTAATTTCCATTCAATTGAAAATTCCAAGAAATACCATGTATCAAGTATACAAGTCAGATGTCCAAGAGAAAGGAAAAAAAAAAACCAACCAAACTCTAGAAAGCAACCAGATGCTTGCTAATGGAGGGTTTTCTAGGCTTGAGAAAAAAGTGAAGATGTGCAACACAGCCATAACCACTTCAAAAGCATTTTGCCAACAAAACAAGACCCTCTGTGAAAGTTGTACTGAAAACCTCAACAAGAATAAGTGATTGTGGAAATGAGAAGTTTTACAGTCTTTAAAAAAAAACAAAAACAAACACAAAAAAAACCCCAAACTCATAACAAAATTCTACAACTCGGTAAGTAACCCGAGAGTTATCCTGTATCTGACTCAGAATAGACAGGACTGTCCTGAACAAATTTATCTTTAAAACTTGAACAGTACTGACACAGACAGAAACATATACTCACTAAGAAAGCAAAAAAAATATATATAGCATGCTCTGTTACATAGGAAATACTTGGGAAGTAGGTGTTACTGGCTCTGCAATACCTAATCACTTGAGGCACAAGGACTCCCCATATTTCTTGAAAAGAACTCACAATGATATTTAGAGGTCTGTACATGGGTGAAGAGAAAAGGCAGGACAAACTCCAGGAGCAGAAAGCCCACAGCTAACTAACGGAAGCATTCTAAACAGTCCTTCCTTTTAAGAGAAAGAACAAAGAAAGGGAATTAGTTTTCTGAAGACTCAAAGAACAAAAAGCAAGCCTCTGAAGCAACCAAAAGACATTTAAAAAAAAAAACCCATGAGAAACAAAAAGCTTTAAAAAGACTAGAATTGGATACTTGGAGTAAACTACTCACAATTCCATCATGAAGTTTACCTATAAACCTAAAGGAAATAGAGCACATTTCTCAGGTACATGAGAAAGGGTCTGAGAGAGCAGTGTCAGTTATGTTTGGCCTAGCTACATGAATTTAAGACAAGTGCCATATGAAGGCATCTAGTGATCACAACTCGTTTCAACCTCTTGACTGATTCTGTGTTAGTCTATTCTGAGCTTCTAATATGTCTTAAACATTTAACAGAAATCTTTATCCTTGCAAAAATTACGTAACTGGCCATGAATGCCTATTCTGTATTTAGTTTATATAATCTCCCTATAAAAACCCCTCACTTCCAAGAAAGCACAAGCCCTCAAGCACTGCAATTTCATTCCTTTGCATCATAAGCACAGTTCAGGCAGTATAGTGATGAAGCTAAAATAAACATCTTTCTCTCATGGTTATTTTTTTGTTCCAAGAAGTGAAATATATCCTCATACTTACTCATATATATGAAACAATTTTACTGCTGTTTTAGAAGCTAGTCACCAATTAGCTGGATAATGAGAAACTTGTCTGGGTCTAAAATCAGTAGACTTCAAGCTAAAGCCCTAAATTTAAACAAATCTCAAAACTCTGACTGTGCAAAGCTAGTCTTAAGGACCACATGCAACTACATTTTAAATGCCTTCTGGACAACAGGCATCAAATGAGCCCATCTGTAGGGCTGACTGCTGATGAAAGACAGTATCTTGTTCACTTCAAGGAGTGAGGAAAACTTAGCAAATTCTAATAGAAAATGATCTTATATTTGAGATATCCTTCATCTCAGGATATGTTTCTTAAAGTCATGCTTTGTGAAGCAAAAAAACCCAAACCAACAAAAACCAAAAGCGAAACCTTTTTTCTCCCCTCTAACAAGCAGATTAGAAGACATTTGAAAGGCCACACTTCTCCTTTTCTGAAAGCAAGGTGACAGTGCTGCACAAGAAAGGGGAAAGAAGGACTACCAGCAGAGGCTCTAGCCTGTCTCCATCATCTGGAGTAAGAACCACTCAGATGACATTCAACCACAGGTTGGCTTCTGAGATCTAGAGAAAACAGTGCTGACTTCTGCTGTTCCCTGAGCAATGGAGGAATGCCCCATGCTTAACAAAGGGGTGAATAATCACAGAGCCAGACTAAAGATCAGATAGTTTATCAGACACTTTTTATCACTGTAATCTCTACCCTTCACCTCCAGCTGTTCCTATTACTGAACATTTGCATTCGCTGTTACTTCTAAAAAAAATGGGTCTATAACCCTTTCAAAACCTTCACATTTTGTCCACAAATGACCTAACTTACTTGTTAATAAAAATGATTACAAAATTGTAAATTTAATCTCAAAATGATAAAATTCATGCCAGCCTAAATACACTATGTCTAGTTTTGCATTCATATCTTGATATTAACTTCTTTCCTGAACTGTAGTTTAAATTCAAACTGTTGTAAAAGTTCTGGTTTTATACAGTCCCACCCAAATGCCTGCTATTAGGATAAGCAGAAAATTAACCTGCTCACTTGCAGCTTGGAGGTTAAAGTCACCCTAACTACCTGAAAGCTAACTCTGTAATATCCTCTCAGCCACCTAAGGCACAGAATGTTTTGCTCTTTCTAATGAAAAAGCAACAGTCTGAAAACAAAGAAAATCTCCAGTAAATTTCCTCTGGGCTTCCCCATAAGTGATACCATCAGTGTTAAGAGGATTGACACAGAGCACCAGCCATATGAAGGTCCTAGATACTGAACACTTTTTTATTTTTTTAATCACAGTATCTGCTTGAGACACCAACAGTCAGAACAAACTTGTGTTGGCTCATGGGATATATTTTTCCTTTGGTTTGTTTTTTTTTTTTCCTTGTAATAATACCTGGTCTCCCTAATGTACATAGTGTGCAAGTAATCATTCTTTAGAATGTACTGATTTTTAAGTCATGCTGTCCAAAACCTATGAGCAATGCATATACAGTGGAATACTAGAAGGGGGGAAGGGATTAATGAAGGGGTAAAAAATCCAGCTTTTTGGTAAAGACACTAACAAACAACAAATCCAGCTCAATTTTTGCCTATTGTAGCAAAAAGTCACAATAACCAGCAGTTTTGTGAAAAGAGAAATGAGAAGAGAGAAATGCAAGAAACTGCTTCTACTAAACTAGGGTTATTTTCTGCAAAGGGACAGCTGAAATGGAAGTTCCCAAATAAGAACTCCTACCCCCAAAATAACAAAATCCTAAACTTAGTTGTTGCAGTTGTTAAGTTGTGGGGAAAGACAAGGTACATCTACTACATTGCTAGTTATCAGGTGCCTAATAACACCCTAATTAACACCCTTAATATAATTAAAAGCTGAAATTAAATAAGTCTTTAAAATAACAATACTACTCCAGACTTCTGAAAAGCCTGTGATCTGTCAGAAGTCCTTTCTTCTCTCTGTAGTTCCATACACTCAAACCCTGCAAACTGGGAGCAATGGCTGCCAGCCTGCTGTCAAGTCATGGAAGAGGCACGAAGACCACCCCTAAGATCACAATGCATCTCATCAGTGCCAATCCTCAAGTACTTCAGAGTCAAAGAGGTAACAGTCTGGACAAATAAGTATTTTTCTAGAGTGGACTTTGACTACAGCTTGCTAATTCAGCAGTTTGTATTCCTCTCTAGAACTCAGGACCTGAGAATCAACAGAAGACTCAGTGAGATGCTTTCTCAGAGCAGGGTCATGGTACCTTCCACCCACGCAGAAAGGAATGGGAGTAACTGAGGGGTTGAACCCAACAAATGACAGAACATGGAAGGAGGATCTGAACCACACCCAAGAGGGGCTAGAGAAGAGGATGCAGCTTTTCTCTTACTTCATCACAATGGAGAGGGTTTGGGAATTTGGGTATTTTTCACATTGTTTTTCAATTTATTTTTCTCCATTGAAAAAGTAAAATCTGGACTATCAGCTTTACTCCTCACTTTGGGTCTAAAATTAAATGGCACTGGAGTATCTTGTGAGAGAAGTATGTTCAACCTAGAGAGCTGAAGTTGAAAGACCTGTCAGCTGTAGCATTAGCAGTTTCTAGGATTTAGTTAACACCACCCCTACTCCTGCCCCAAATTTGGCTAATGTTAACTGAAGCATGAAGATAGATCTTTTTAAATCCCAAGGTGTTTCAGGTTAAACAAGTTGACTTCCCATGTAAAAGTCAACAGGGGGAGTGAGAAAGAAGGGAGGAAAGTGACAGGTAGGAGAGCCAGTGAGGGACCCTAAGGAGTCAACAGGTGATTTTTACTTTGTTGTATATCTGTAGAGTCAAGCATCTCTACTCAGAAGATATGAAGGGACTTTAAGGAACATCTTAAATCTGATGCTGATTTTGTTGGGGAGGAGGAAGAGAACAAATTTCAGTTAATGCCACATAAAAGAAGATCATTACTTTTTAGACACCTAGGGCTGGGACCTTGAGTCACCACTTGAGCTGCATCCTGCATCAATCCAGACCAGGCAGGGGCTCCAGTGGATAAACAAAAGCTTTCTCAGAGATGCAACACTAATTTTCAGAATGTTGCCAAGGCAACAGCAGACTGTAACAAGAATTTCTGAATAATGAGCAGGTGGCAATATATGAAGATCTTAGAGTCCTGACTGAATTATTCATATGTACTCCTGAATTATGAGACTTATAAAAGCAATAGCCTTATTCCATCACCTAAATGAAAATACTATATACCTTATCTAGAATGTTTATTAGAATTCTAAACATGTATCTCTTTCTTGTTTTAACATATGTAAGGCAAGATTACTAGTCTGAATGAAAAAGACTCTTGGCTCTAGTGTAGAAACATAAGCATTTGCATAAAATATCTACACAATCTAGAAGAGTAATTTTTTCTAAGCCAAAGCTAAATCTAATTTTATGTCTAAGAGTCTCCTTGTACTCATTCAACAATAATTCCAGAGGGACAGGAACAAAGTTTGGCAATTACGAACTAGACTGAGAAGAACTGGACACACTTTACCCATCATGCACGTCCACGGCAGGAGTTCTGCCACCTTCAAAATGCTGTGGGGAAGCCTTATGCACCATCTAGAGACAGTTTGGTACTGCACTGAAAAAGCAGGGGCAGCAAGACCTGGAATTTTTCTTATTTTTATTTTTTTTTATTTAACACTTTCAACTTTGGTAAGTCAATACACTCAAAACTTCAGAACTAACATAAAGTCCATCATTTGGCTTTCCAACAAAGTCTCTGATTTAGCTGGTCAGCAGTGATTTGAATATCTGCACAAGGCCAGCTCTATCATTCTTCTTTTTAGGAGTATGACAGAAAATAACTATTTTAACTTGTTCTAGGAATGAATTGTTCCTCCCTGTGAAATCACCAAGAGGCTGTAACGAGAACAAAAAACCCCAACTATCAAACATGCCCTACCTTCTGGGGCTTTGTCACAAAGTTCACTCTGCTTTAAACACCCATAAAGCAGTAAGATTTGTAGTTATTGAGGAAAGATCCCAAATTCTGAAGATTAACATAATCCATGTATAGATATATAAATTTATATGCTACAAGATTACTGTATATTAGTGTCTGGAGCTACAAACTACAAGTCTGTTTTACAAACTTGGCATTATCAAAAGTTACAAAACTGCAGTAAAAGGGGATAATCTGATTATAAGATACTGTTTTGATAAATACTCTTCAATTCTCCACTACAATATAGACAATGAGGTGCTGAAGCATGGCCAAAGAAGGACAACAAAGCTGGTGAAGGGTCCAGAGAACAAGTCCTATCAGAAGCAACTGAGGGAATGAATTGGGATTACTTAGCCTTGAGAAAAGGAGGCTCAGGGTAGAACTTTTCACTGTCTACAACTACCTGACAGGAGGTTGTAGTGAGATGGGGGTTGGGGTCTTCTCCCAAGTGACAGGATAAGAGTATAAGGCCTCAAGTTGCACCAGGGGAGGTTCAGATTGAACAAAAAGGGTTGTAAAGCCTTGGAACAGGCAGCTTAGGGAACTGGTGGAGTCATCATGCCTGGAGGTATTTCAAAGGCATGTAGATGTGGTGCTGAGGGACATGGTTTAGTGGGGGACTTGGCAGTGCTGGGTTAACAGCTGGACTTGATAATCTTAAAGGTCCTTTGCAAGCTAAATGATTCTATGATTCACTAAGTAAAATTGTTTCAGTTTAGCTGATTTTTAATTAAGATGCATTAATTTCAGGACACGTCCTGGAACAAGTTAGACGTTAAATTGTCTTGTCACCATGTGTGACAGCTGCACAGACCTGAACACCCCACAGACAGCTAGAACTAGTTTTGAAACTTCACCTCATGCAGGGAAATCTCAGGACAGTAAGCTGACAGCTGGTCGAGTTTTACCAGCAAAGCCATCCATGTCAGCAGAGCTTCTTGAATTATGTTTTAGCTAAACCAGTTTTCTGTGGAATCTATAATTCAAGAAGAATGTTGAGTGGAGACAGTCTAACTCACAGAAGATTAAAGTATCTAATTTTTACAGCCAGTCCTCCTGCATTGTTTATAAATGAGCTACTCTGCTCTGCAGTAGCTTCATTCTTAACAGGTTTAAGCCCCAGTGCTAAGCAGTTCCCTGCACTGCAGCCCAGTCTTACAAATTCCTTTGTTCCATTTCCTGGTCAGAGGGAAGTTGGAAGGTGACAGTCTCAAACAGCTGTTTAAGCACAGTTTTGTATCTCTAAACTGAAAAGCCTAGTAACAAAGGAAAGTAGAGAAAAATCAGCATCTTACTGCTTCTGAATAAACACTTCTAAAAACACATGATCAGAAAAATAGAAGCTTAATCATCTGGACTCAAGCACAGAGGAGATGGAGAGCTGAGCCTTTCCCCAGCAGATGAAAACATGGAACATCATTTTTTGCCACCTTGGAACTCAGAGCTTTCAAAGGTATTTATTCTTCTTAAGAAGTAGATGGTTAAGTCAAGGAAGCCAAGTAAGTACTATTTTTTTGGGGATGACACATCATCCTCCCATGCTATAATCACCAAAACAAGAGGCCATGCAGTAAAGACTCAAACAATGTAGCTCTCTTTTGAGGGGAAGGAGGAAGTGAAAAGGAAAAATAAACCTAATGAAGATTTGTGTTACAACATGAAAAAAAAAAAAAAAAAGAACAGAGAACAAATACTGCCACCAGTAAGTTTCTATTCTGACAGACCTCTGTAACTCTGGCCCTTGGCAGTTTAGATGAGAAACTAATCCAGTGCATTTAGTGAAATTATTTGAAAAATCTTCTGGAAAACTAGTTTAGAGACAAGAATGAATAACCATTTTTCATGTATATGAAAAATAAGTACTTTTTTTTTTTTTCCAAAATGCCTCAAAGATGGCATGACCAAGCCATTGAAAACTTGACAGGAGAAAAAAACCCACCCTCATAATGCAAATACCAAAGGCACCCCTCCCTGGGTGTGCATGCCTCTGGTCACCTAAGTCTAGGGGAAGAAAGGCTTTGAAAGCTTAGAAGAACAGGAGCAAAAAACTTAGAAAAAAAAATTAGAACCCTTCATTTCTCTGGCCAAAAGGCTTTATAGGCAATCCAGGACACGGACTTGGATACAGCCTCAGGCTACAATAACCAGAGATGGAGGATAATCTGGTTGTCCTTGATGTATCATTTCCTTATACAGATACACAATACAGATGAACAATAAGATATCTGAAATTATACTAATTTTATGTAGTGTTTAACAATGTTACATGTGTAGATTACTTAAAGAATCTTCTCTACAATATCTATGGATCTCACCCTCACAACAGTCCCTATGGCAGAGGAAAAAGAGGGTGGCAAGGGAGAAAAGCCCTTTAAGAGAAGTAACTGCAAATTCAGCTATAATAATAAATTCAGAGGATGCAAGTAAACAAACAAAAATAATCAAGACAAAAACCAAAATCAACAAATCACCCTAAAACAGACTGGCTGACCAAAAGAGAAACCTTGCAAGTCAAAAATGTGTTTCCAGTGAGGGTCAGAACTTGCAAACAAAACCTTCATTATCCATATCAACAGAAAAAAGAACAAGAACACAGAAAACCACTATAGCACATCTGAAATGGAATTTGAAAGAGTATATTCAAAGAGAAAGAAAGATTCACAATGTAAATGCTGAAGGCAGCATACCCACTAACTACAGAATATTAGAGAAGTCCCAAACCAGAGATCTTTTTTTGCAACAGTACAAAATACTGGATGGTATGATCTGATGTTAGAATGACAAGCACAGAACTAAACAAAAGGGGAAAAAAAATAGCTGTATTCCAGCTTTTGATCAAATTTTAAAGAAAAGAATGAATGAAAGGCAAAATCAATGGAAAATGAGTTCACAGAAATGTTTATAACACAGACAGCTCTATTTAATAAAGTAATATTTCTCAGGAAAAATAAATAAAGTAGGTCTAATCTATTTGAATTATGTGGTATTGTACAGGAAATTGATAAAGCAGTGACAATGGAAATTAATCAACATTATTTTAGCAATTAGAAGGTTTACTAATAAAAGGTGTGATAGCAAGGAGTGGATTAAAAGAGAGGACAAATGGGTAAGGCAGTGAGGGAAACGAGCACCGGGATCAAGGGAGCTTTGTTTCACTTCAGTCCTACTACATGAGATGTAACACTGACGTCTTTGGATCACAAACATGTGAAGTATCACCAGCATAGGCAAAAAGATGAATTTAAGGATCCCAGTAACATTATTCACTGTTACCAGTGACAAATTCTTGAATCAAACAGTCAACCAACAGGACCAAGATGGAAGACAGTTAATGAATCCTACAATTACTATTGATTCTGTGACTAAACTCACAGTGAAATGTAGCTTAGCAAAAAGCAAATGCAGCAACATGTCCCCATCATTCCAGTTATTCTCAGAAAAGCTACAGAAGCATGAACACCATTCTTATAAAGCCCTCTGAGACCTTATATGGAAGATGGTATTTGCACTGGTAAAAACTTGTATGGAAAGCAATTTACTTCTAAAAACGGGTAGCTCAAAAAAAGAATTAAAAAAGACCATCAAAACACAGGCTGAACAGGGCAGGTCTTTATTAGATGGCACATGAGGCTATAGCAGATACCAGCTGGATAGAGGAGCTACTTCAGCTAGAGGAAAAGGCTGCCCTAAAACCATGTGTTCATGACATTGCCAGAGTCAGACAGGCTGGAGGCCAGGAGAGCTCGCAGACCCAGGTATTACATCTGCTGTCCAGCAGGAAAGGTGACAGGTAGCAATTCAATTAGCATTAAGGTCAAGTTTGACACAGTTATGAAAGGATTCTTTCCTGCCATAAGGTGGTACTGGACTAAATGACCCACAGAGTCTCTCAGTCTTCAGGCACAATCATGGAGTGACCAGTGTTTCATTCTTGTCCACAGACATTCCACTATTTCACTGATAATTGCTGCTATTCAATACCAGACTATCTGGATGACCTATATTTAGTAGGAACCAACTGAAAATTTTTTGTTCTTCCAACTTTACTTTCAGTTAGCCTAGTAAGTATCCTTGTTAGGGTCAGCAAGTTTTTCCTTTAAATTTGAGAAACTGGAGAAAGTCTACTTACTTCTACTTTATTTCCTAAAGGTAGCTTAAATTCAATTTTATGTTTTCAAACATTTTCTATGGAAGTCAATCTTACAGCAATCAAGCATGTGAGAGAATCCATTTTCCTTATATAGTAGTCATGCTTACATTTAACCTAAATAGTACATGGGCATTCTGAATTGAAATGTAGTTTAGAACTCTTAAAATCACTACCATCATAAGCTTGAAACTGTAATCTATGCAGATATGAATAAAATATGGATCCATGCACGAGGACTTTCTTACTTGTCATATCAAGAGCTGCTCAGCTGCCCAGGTACAGCTATCTAGTGTGGGCAGCTATGACACAGATCTACAGGAGACTGCCTTTCTTAAGCAGCATGGGGAGACATTTATTTAGCTAGACAATTAAGAAACACATCAGATCACTCTAATTTCAATCAAGCAACAGGCTTTAGAATTGTAACCACTGATCTAGAATATGCCTGAATACACACATTGTCTGATCAGAGATGAAAACTCTTTTCAAGGTCTCCCACTCCCAGTTATTCCATGAGTTAAAAATAGGTTAAACTGTTTCCTGCTTAAAATTAGCCTATATTTTGCATATTTTAAGATAGTACAACGAAAAGAAATACCAAGAGAATACCTACACATTTACATTTCTTGATCTTTATGAAACATTGTAATTTTAAGCCTTCACAATCCTATGGACCAAGGAAGTTAGACACACAAATCCCCTTTCTAACGTTGTCCAATATTTCAACAGAAAAGGTCAGATGAAAGCTGACTGTATTCTGAGCTGAGACAGCTCTCACTATTTTGATATGCAAGTCTTAATAAGGACTACTGCTCTTTGTGCTTTTCAAATTAAACTCCAGTGTCAGTAAAGACAAGATTAAGTAGCAGCTAATGGGATGTCATCACACCTAATGATGAACAGCCAACTACTGGAATTTCATACACTGCAATAACTGGGTTAGCCCAGTAACATCATTTATTCTGATCATGTTACTGCTTTAAGAATTTAGTCTACAGGAACCAACCAGAGCTCAGAAATCTTAGCTGAAATATGGTATTACTTAATACGCAGGACGAAGGCTCTTCTGTATTTAAATCATGACTAGCTAAGCTTAGTCTGGAGTCAGTTGCTTCTCCCAGTAACAAGCATGCCCACATAAATGCTGGTGTTCCTCTCTAGAAGCCATTATTTGAAATAAAGACCTATGTAGTGTTACCACACAAAGCACCAGGATGAAAAACATAGCATTTAAAAAAAAACAAACCACAACAGTTTGAGTGAAGGTTTCATACCCATTTACTAGACCAAAAGTCTAACCAGAAGACATGAGTATCCCTATGGTAGCCTCCATGAAAATTCACTGAATAGCTTTGCATGTCCTTTTCCTCCTCCCAGTCTCTAACACACAGATGACACCTCAGAGCAATAGTGGTACTGGCTTGTGGTACAGCTTTAAACCCTTCAAAGGGTATGTGTCCATGATAATAAGGCAGCATGCAACAAAACATCTAAAATCCTTTTTAATGATTTTTTTTTTTTTTGCAGTACAATTACATTAAAGAACACTTTGATGTGCTTATAATGAAAAAAGAAATCACAACACCTGAACTGGGAGACTAATCATCTGTAATCTTCATTGCAAAGTCTCAATATATCGTCAATTTTAGCAGCAGAACTATTATCAGAAGATACTATGAGTATCCAATTATTCATGTCCCCATAGTTTCTTCCACTGAAGAATATGCAACAGTCATTAACACAAGAAAATTAATCAGTTGCTCTTGAAAAAACATTAGGCAAAGATTCTTGTTCAGGAACAATCTGGGTTCCAAAATGTAAGAAGGAATAAGGATGCATCAGCTCAATAAGCCAAGCCAAGTTATGAGTCAAGGCACTGACATTCTATGCAGCTACACTAACCATGAGGCTACTTCTATGGCAAGACAGAAATTGGCAAAGGTTTGGTTCTTGCTATAAGTTATTAAACAGATTCAATAGATTATAAAAAAAAAGGAGAAAAAGAATTAAATCCTGGCAGCAAGGTTTGCTCTTTAAACACCTACAGAGAACACTGAACCTGAACTGTAGCTCTTCATCCTTACAAAGGGATTTACAATGATTAAAAATAACCAGGCTTTTTACTTTATCATTGAATGTGAGGGTTTGGAAGGGATCTCTAGAGATTTACAGAGTTCAACCCCCCTGCCAGAGCAGCACCTTACACAAGAACAGATCCAGGTGGGTTTTAAAGGTCTCCAGAGAAGGAGACTCCACAACCTCCCTGGGCAGCCTGTTCCAGACTCCATCACTCTCACAGGAAAGAAGTTACTTCTCATGTTGAGGTGGAACCTTCTATGCTCCAGTTATACCCATTGCTCCTAGTCCTATTGCTGGGCACTACAAAGAAGAGGTTGGCCCCTTCCATTTGATACCCATCCCTCAGATTTTTGTAGTAATGAATAAGGTCCCTCCTTAGTGTTCTCTTCTCAAGATAAACAGCCCCTGTTTCCTCAGTCTTTCTTGCCTCCTTTTCTTGGAATGCTCCAATTCACACTGTGATAACATGGACAAGAACTTCCCACAAACAGCTTACTGATTTTGCTACTGCATTGTTTAGGCACAAAATCTGAACATCTGAGCAAAGTCTAAGTTAAGTGTCAATAATTTTTCAGTGCCTCTCAAAACTCCTACTGTATTTCCACAAGAACATAATGAATTCTTCTGAACTCACTTAGAATATAAAAACACATGGAAATCTTATGGATCCAGCATGCTGGTCAGTGATGCAACTGCTCCCAGCTACTCACCACCAGCAGGAAGATTTTATGCCCAAAGCTTTGATATCAAGGACTGAGAACACTCCTCAATCTGCTGTTGGCAGAAGCACTCAGATTAGTTCAAACTTTGCTCACCAGCTGCACACCAAAAGGCTTTTCTGATTCAGCTGCACTGAAGAAGTCACACTGATCTCACTTCCAGTTACCATTTCCTCCATCTGCCACTGAAACTGCTCCTGTGAGCCTCCCTATATGTGTTTCAATTTGATAAAGAGACCTACATCTTACATATCTGAAACATACAGAAATCCTCACAGTCACAGCTCACTGAACAGATCAGTGGTGACAGGGTAGGAACAAAAAGCCAAGGATCCACCTCATTCACAAAGGCAGACATCTACAAGGAAAATGCTTTTATCCTGCTTCACTACAATATGAAATAGTATAGTTGGACACTAACAGAGAACTATTATACCTCACTTAGCTGCCAACATACTTCTCCAAAACTTGTGGTAGGTATCTGCTAGCCAATGACATAAAGCTACCACTGGATCTCTGCTAAGAATAGCCAGTTAAACCAACCCAGCAATGACACCACTAACATTCATGCCTTTAAGAAGTTTTTTTGACCTAGTAACACAAGGGATCAGAAACTATGCTTTCAAGCTGAAGGAACAACTGTGCTATGCTATTTAACCATAGGTTTAATCATTTTTAAGATATCTGTGCCGATGAACTTCAGCCTTCAGATTATTCTAGACACATGACTGGACAAAGATCTTTCATAAATGGCAGTACAAACTTGCTAATAAACCCAGGAAGGGGGCAGAGAGTTGAGAGTCTTAAACATAATGACAAAATTCCATTTAATACACAAATTTTTGAGATCTGGACTAAAAAAAGAACAAGAATTGATTCTAGGAGATAAAAGAATAGAGAAACTTATCTGCAGATGAACAAAGACAGGTGAACAATGCAGTATATAAATGTTTATGCAGACACCAATGGCTACAGAGAGAGAATGCCCCGTTCCCTTCTAAAGATTCAAGATAAAAGAATAGAAAAGAAACCCTTGACTGAGCAACCACAGCCATGCCCTCCTAATCTATAATTTGCTTCACCTGACTGGATACAAATATACAAGAACAAAATATAAAATTTTTGGAAACTTATTTCTGTATATTGGAAAAAAAAAGATCATAAAATAGCACATTGACAGGATTCTCATAATATATACATTAACCTGAAAAAAACTAATTTAGCCACAAGAGAAGTAATGGTTGTTCTTTAATTAAGGTTGCTGATAATAATGATAATAAATCTGTTTTCAGACATTATTTCCACTAAAGCATTCCTTCAAAAAAGTTAAGAAATCAAAATAAGATTATAGGCAGGCTGAAAGTACACATTCCCCAACAATATTTAATCAGAATTCATTGCTGATTTATGATCTCCTAGAAATACAGCTTTCCAGTATTGCTTTCAAAAATCTTTTAATAGAGATGTACAGCACATGGGCCCATCACCTCAAATAAAAGCCAACAAAGAAATACATAAAACCTACTTCAATGGGCTTGCATTGATGGTCTCCAGGGTAAGCACCATATGAAGACATTCACAGATCCCCCCAGCCTGAAGAGTACGGTGTGAATGACCTTATTATTCAGGTCTTGCATTGCCAAACGACTCATCTTTCCATTACTAAAAGGCTCAGTTTGGAATGCAGCATTTAACAAAAGCCCCTGGGTCACTCCTATCCAGCCATTACGAGGTGGAATGTACATGGGAAAACTGCCACTAAAAGCTTCACCGGGCTCCCAAACCCCAACATTCCTGCAGCCCTTCCAACCCACTGGGGCCAGGGTTAGCGAGTACTCTGCCACTTGTCATATCTCCTTAGGTGACACGTGCATGAATTACAGTATTTTCTATTTACTGGCCCTTGCTTCATTCTCTTTACAGCTATGAAATAAGAAGAATTAGGGTATGCCAGGAAACTGCAGAATCTATACACTTCAGTAGCAAGCTTACTGGCCATCACTAATCAGGACATTAAAAGTTGTTGCTATTTTCATACAGGTAGCAAAAGTCTAGCTGGCCAGACCTGAACAATGTTGTCAATATATGTTAAAAGGCTTAAAAAAAAAAAATAAATAGAACATATGCTACATTGCAGCCAATTCAAAATTTATATAGCTCCATCAACATTATCTGACCACCTACTCTTGATGAACATGCTGTCAGAAATCCCATCTTTCCCAGAGTCCAAAAAATGCAGCTGTATCAATTACTTTTAAAAGCCTAGAATACAGTACCTTGAAAATTTAAATATATCAATGTATTAAAAAAGATGTGGAGCTAAATTTCTTCAGTCAAATTAACTCTGAGGAGAAGTGAACAGGTGAAAATGGCGATACAAACTCAAATTAACCTAGGCTACTGGAGCAAACTGACAGCACCTCTCAATAAAACACAAACACATGGTATTTGTTGCACGCCTGCAACTCTTTTTAAATCACTTCACCTAGAATGACCAGCTAATTCAAAGTAATTTCACAGACTAGTATAAAGACTATGATGTAAAGCAAATATACTGAAGCTTAAGAAATAAAAAATACTAATTAAAGAAAGAAGACCATACACAGAATTATGCTTAACCAAATAGTATCTTCTCAGATTTTCTTTCTTTATTCCTCCATACACACAAAATTAAATATAATCAGAGGACCACTGCAACAGATTAATTAACCCTTCCAAAAACAGTTTCTAGAAAAACTGCTAACAAGCCTAACCCAGTACATTGCACACCCCTTAAAATTACTGTTATTTAGTCAAATCTATTTTTACTCCTGAGAAAAGCAGTTATCGTGATGGCAATTTACAGTTTTACAAATAAAAATAGTGAACAATGCAGTCATAAGTACTATATTTTTGACCTTGCAAGAATTAATAGACACAAGTCTTTCTATTATCTTTACCGTTGCTTTGTTGTTGTTTTTTAAGTGAGGAGCTATAAACAACAGGTTTTTTACAAAATACTCAAACCCTTAACATCACAGTATTTAGTGTAAAATAAATGCTTAATATCAGCTGCCTTACAATGGTATTATAAATTGTAACAAACAGAAGACTAAGAAAACGTTTCCATTCACAGTTTTCTCCTAAACAGCAAATTGAATAAAACCTCTTGAAAAATAATTTTAGAATTTCATTTCTGTGCTTTCACCTCAACAATTAATACTGACTCCTAATCTACCATTCACAGGAAATTCGGCTCTGCAAGATTGCTGTCATCATGTCTTCTGTTTAGCATTCAACCAAAAAGCAAGTCCAAGTACAATACTCCTTATAGAAAACCAGACAAGAGAAAGTAACCTTGTTGAAAATTGCAAGTCAAAGGTTCAATACAAAAAGCCTCATCTCAGACACTCTGCAACAGGAAATAAAACCCCAACACATTCCCTGTTCTGCACGAGGCATGCCAGACTCTCTACTTTCAGGCTAACAAAAAAAGGGCATTAATATTTAAAAATAAAACTATTTTAAAAACACTACATACTTTTGTAGATTATATCAACTGACAATGCACCCTAAACAAAGCATCCAATCTTTTTGTGTTGGGTTTTTTTTCCATCATGATCTCAATCCAGCTTTCTATAGAGATCACACCAATCCACCAACATGAATCTTGTACTTGTCTTACTTATGACACAGAGAATTTGTGCAAATATCTCAGTTTGAATAATCAAAATTATTCTTAGCTATACCTCACTTATTTTTCTATCTCATTCTCGTTTGCTCATATAGTGAAATGCTTCTTCGGTGCTGAAAACTGAATGCAAAATGCTATTAACAGAGGCTGTAAAAAACAACTTATGACACAACTTACTCAGGATTCTACTTACACTTTGGATTATAGTATGCTAGATATATCCACATGCAGATTTGTCCAACATGCAACAGAAAAAAAAAAAAAAGAAAAGATTAATAACCCTTTACCAACAGTATCATGGGCAGCACGAACGTAACATTTACACCCAGACAGGCTAAGGGGAGTTCTAAATAGAACCCAAGATAATAGATACAACGCAGCACGCTTGCAAACAACTACTGCTGACGCCAGGGGCTAAACCCGAAACACCCACCCCTGCAACACTTGGCACCCCTGGAGCCCACCCGCCTGAAGGGCCTGGAGCGCTCCGAGGGCCACCAACCGGCTCCCCAGCTCCGGCTCTCAGACCGAGAGCTTTGCCCAGTGATCAACATGGCCCTACAAGTAAGCGCGACAACGTGGCTGGGACAGACCCCGGGCCGGGCCGGCGCAGGGCTGCGGCAGGCCGAGGGCGCAGCCCCTGGGCCGGCCGGCGGCCCCACGGCGAGGTGGCGCGGGAGCGCAGCTCCGGCCCGCTGTGCTGTCCCCGCTCCCCGCCGCCGGCCAGCAGCTCCTCCAGCATCGCCGGCGCCTCTCGATGACGTCACCGTACGGACAGCGGGCGCCGTCATGTCTGTCAGCCAGCGGATGCGCCGCTTGATGACGTCACCGCGCGGCGCACGGGCGCCGCCATGTTGGGCCGTCTCCAAGCGGGGAGGAACCAAACGGAGCCAGAACGGGTTGAAACGCACCGCAAAAAAAACGTTTTTATTTTGTACAAGACCACCCCAGAAGACGCCTCGGAGAGACCCCGACCCCCGCGTGTGTTTGCGGGGAGGGGGTCGTGTCGTCGTCCCCTCCTCTCAGACGTACTCGCTGTGGCTGGGGGGGCCGCGCCCCCCGGGGTTCTTCCCGCGGG
Source organism: Ceyx melanurus (assembly GCA_024611195.1). Lineage (NCBI taxonomy): Eukaryota > Metazoa > Chordata > Aves > Coraciiformes > Alcedinidae > Ceyx > Ceyx melanurus. The sequence continues at coordinate 5 of JANHGL010015815.1, read as the reverse complement.
GTGGG
>JANHGL010015813.1:0-84679 GCA_024611195.1 Ceyx melanurus | reverse complement strand
ATTATAATATAAAATCTATATGTACATAATACAAATAGTATAAATATATATTTATACAATATATAAATATTGTATTATGTAATATTTTATATTATAAGTATAGAAACACTACAGAACATCAAATCAAACTTGAAGGACATAAGCTTTTTTGAGCACAATATCTCAATAATTTCAACTTCAATTTTATTAATAATCACCAAATAAGCACTTCTGGACTCCTAGAAAACTATGGGAAATCTCCGAACTTCCCCTGACTTGTTAGTTGCATTAAGGTATCATGTATAAGTCCATTAGATACCTGTAGAAACATTTGGTAAACATGTCTGGGTGAAAAAGCCTTTTGCAGAGATCTTACAGTTTCTCTGGTACATATTTAGAGGTAACTGAAAAAGGAAACAGCTCAATCACTCACTTTTAGATGGCAAACAGACAGACATACCTGTCTGTTTACTGGTTTACTCCAGGAGCTGCAATGTTTTGAAAAGAAGAAATACAGAAGAAATACATAAATAGTATATAAACAATCTTTTGCTATTACATATAAAAGGGAATCTGCTTTATTTTGTATGTGATTTACAAAATTGTGTGGACTGCTTTTCTAAAAAAAACCCCTTTTTTTTTGTTGTTTTGTTGGAGGTGTATTTCATTTTTAAATAAAACATACTTACTAAAGAGTAAATATTTCATAAAGTATATTAGTTCTCAGGATTTGAAAAGAAAGAAACAGATCAGACTAATGTCTGGTACATATGAGGTAAAACTGGATCATATGACTGCACTGTTTTTGTCTCCCTGATAAACATTGGTATGCTTGTTTTCTTAATATCAGGGACAAAATAAGAAAATAATATTAAAAACTATCAACAGGTTTGGGAGTCTTTGTTATGTGTTTGTTGTGTGCTGAGCTTGCCTGTTAGTGGTAATTTAGGAAAGACCACCAAAGCAATTTCTCAATAGCTGTAGTAATAACGTTTCTAGTTATGACTCTGATCCAGATGTTGAGTTATACCCATTGTAGTTAAACACAATGGATCTAGTAGATCTGTTAAGGAAGTATATCCTACTTACAGAGGAAGAAATATGTATATATCTGATACTACATGTGTTGTTACCTGAAAAGTTGGCACATGGAGACTTGATCTTCAAAGCAACATTACATTACTTACCTTGTTCAAAGAGTTGAGAAGAAAACAACTATAAATGTACTTTTTAACAGATCTTTAAAAAAAATATTTCTACTTCCTCTAAAAAAAAATCTTATTTCACAATCATGTTAAAAAATGTAATTATTTTTCAAAATTAACTCCCTATTTATACAAACATTATATATATATTTTAATAAGCACTTAGCTTGCAGAGGGGTAGTTGGATGCTAGGAAAAATGCTATTTTTAAATTTAGCTTTGCTATTTTGAAAATGTTGGCTTTAATTCTTGCTTAAGGTGGCTGAATAACATTTGCATAAAGAGATTGGGAAGCTAAGTGAGATTTATCTATCTAAACCTGAATATGCTGCTTCTGTGAGGTGGGCTATGTGGATGAATTGAAATGGTGGGTTTGTGCACTCATTAATTATAATATGCATATCTGGAATCAACAATAAATAAAAATAATAAGTTAACAGTAAATATCTAGAACCCTGCCTCTCAGGCCAGCCTGGAATGTATGAGAGCATGGTCATAATTAGGTATAGAGAATTAGGTGATACTGAAAGGGAGTTACTATATCAGCATTACAGTAGATTTCTAATGTCTTTTAAAATCTGATAAGAATTTTCATAATGTCATAGTCTGTCTGTACTGTTTAATACAGGATTTACTAGGCACACCCGTTATCTCAGTGAAACACAAAACAATGGTCTCTCCTAGGATCTTAAAGTCTTGCAATGCAACTTCACATTTTGTTTTGTGGAAAATAATTAAAACGAAAATCCCCAACTGTAAACCACAACAATAGAAGCCATTCCATGCAGCTATTTCAAAGTTTTTCAGGGATTTATACTGACAAATAACATTCAGGAATGAGAATCTGTCAAGAGACACACTGGGACCTCAGGCCAGTGGGGGGGGTGGGGGGTGGAAATCAAAGTTGGAGCTACTAAAAATAGCACCCAGACAAAATCCTAACATCTGGGCTGAGCCAAAACAGTCAGAGAAATTCTATGTTCTTCTCACCATTGAGGTTGTATTCAATTAAGAGACAGAATCCCTGTGTTGTCAGCAGAAACTTATCTATGTACATAAAGGCTCTGTGCTTGCTAATAAAACTGACAGCATATTGCAGCAAACTTCATGTGATACAAGCACATTTGTCTGCTGCATTATCACAGTGTCACTTCCTGGCTCACCAATCACCTGCATGAAGATGAGGCTCAATTACAAACCCTTATAAATAAATAACAAGTCAATCTGACAACTCACTAACTGATTAAGATAAAAAATATGTTGAGCTTTGTGAATTTTTAATTTGAAATACAAAGTATGACAAGTTACGATGATAAATATTTATAAAACACCTAAACTGCTTTCTACACAATCTAGTTTATATTTCAAATGTCTTTAAAATCTATCTGAATTGAGTAAGTTATACTTATAGTATATTAAAAGAAAATTGAATAAAGTTAGCAGACCCAAATGCAACTGCATGTTGTCGTTCCTGACCATGGAGAATGGCTTCTGTGTTTCTGAGGCAGTAGAACAGTTTTCCTTAGACAGATAGGAATCTCCTAGCAAGTGTTTTGAGGGAATAACTTTCTTGCACAACCCTGTTATGAGACTTTCAGTCTCACTTTGGCCAGAGTTCACCACAGACCACACCAGGAACCAGAGGATACAGCAGGTTTCCATCAGCTACAATAGAAGCTTTGCTTTATTTATCCAACAGCAGTGTTTGAGGAATGAACAGAAATCCTTTTGAAATTATTCTCTGGGCATTAAAGTGTTACATGAATCCAGCTGATTCCATCTAAGTATTTTTTTATTCTGGGATCATTGCACATTTGCTGTATATACTTAAATGTATTCCTTGGAATCTTACAGTTTCTTTGTATGGGAAAAATTAATTCACTTAGGCACTAAGCTATCAAGAACTGAATATCACAAGAGAAAATACTTGAAATCGCCTAATCCCTAAGAGGAGTTATAGTAAAAAGTATTGGATCAACTTAATTTCTAAAGGGTCAATACCACTTACAACAAGGACAAGTGGTGAAGTCTAATGAATGTTTGAAGCCCCTTATGTAATTAATGGTTTCAAATGCTGCCTTCTCTGTTTTTTCCTGTTATTTTTTATTCACTTTGCTAAAAAAGCTTTCCCTGCTTTGCATTTAAATGATATTTTTAATGAACATTTTCTTACCTATAATTTCTTCTTAAAGGAATCTTTCTTCACAGCAGCACCCAATCTGTATTTTATCAACAGAAATACGACCATCCACTGCAAATAGAAAGCGCATTGAAGAACCCTTCCAAAGACAGGCAAAAAAAAAAGAGAAAAAGTAGGAAATAGAAAATAAGTCTGGAAGGATCCTTAAGAGGTCACCTCATCCATTCCCTCTGCCCCAAGGCAGAATCAGATATACCTAAACCATTCCTGACAGATGTTTGTCTAACCTGTTTTGTTAAACCTTCAGTGACAGAGATCCCATATCCTCCCCAAGCAATCTCTCCTAATGCTTAACATTCTTTTTAGTCATAAAAGATTTCTTGTTGTTGTTGTTGTTCTCTGGTTTTAGTTTGTTGGGTTTTTTTGTTTGGGTTTTTTTTCCATATTATCTATTTAAATCTTCATTGTTATGATTTAAGGTCATTATTTTCTGTCCTGTCCACTGTGGATATGGGGAAGAGACTATTATTTCCTTGCTCTTTGCAGAAGAATTTTGCATACTTGAAATGTGTTAAATGAGAGGAGGAGTTAGGAATATGAAAATAGCCTCCAGCATAGTAAGTGACCAGTAGAGGAAAAATGGATACAAATATGGAATGCATTGGAAGGGAGCCCAAACAGGCAGGTGAGCCATAATGATCTGATAATTTGACTAGACAGAAGAGAACTTGAATGAAAATTGCACATATGTGGCTCATACTGGATACCCACAAAAGATATCCATGACTTCTGGCACACAGCATCACAAGCTATTTAGTTTATCAGTAATTGCTTGTAAACACCAGTTCAAAACTGTTAAGGATGAGATTTGTTCTGGAACTCCTTTTTGGAATATTGATTCAGTATCTAGGAGACTAGGAAGAAAAAATTATCTTCAATTCCTAAAATTTACAGAAACTAAAACAGAGTAAAATGAAAAAGTTATGAGCTTGAGGCAAAAGGTGGAAAATAAAGTGCCTCTAAATTCTAAAGAAAGGTAGGTCAGTGAGTTGAAATCCAGTCAAATAATACCTTTAGAGAAACAGTATTAAAAATAAGATACTGTTCCATAAAGGTTTATTCCATTGCATCCTAAGGACAAGAATAAATACATAAAAATCATCATTAAAATACCCACAAACCAAGTTTTTTCCAATAAAACAATAACAAATACACAGTAAAACCCCAAAAGTATGAGATATACAAAAGAATTTCAGAGACTTTTCAAAGTTTTACCCAAGCATCAGATTGAAGACGACATTTACTAGATAACAAGAAGCTATAGGTGGACTCTACTGGTCTTAAAGAAACTCAAGCTATTGGGCAGAACCACAGCATATAAAGTTTGAGAGATGCTTTCAGAAAATGGGAAAATAAAGATGGTAACTCTCTGTGTGGAAACCCACCTATGCTATTTCATACTAAATCAGATAAATAATCAGGAAAGCTAATTAAAATAATCATGTTTTTCAAGCTTATTCAGTTAAATATCTTGATTATATGTCGGAGACCTAAGGCTTTAATACTGAAGCTCCTATGACTAAGTTGTTTTATCATCTTAAAAAAGTCATCTCATTAATTTTTCATATTAGAGTAATAATTCTGATTATGGAAATGAAAAAAAAAAACAACCCATGAATTCTTTGTAAGAACACTTTCTTAATTACTTGACTGATAATTTTTCTACTTTTTATTGTTGGCAATTAAAAACACATTCTGTCTTCTTGCAAGGTGAATAAAAATTAAATATTCATTTAAATAATCTCCATGCTTATATTCAATAATCCAAATCTAAAATATTATTAATATGTTAAATTATTAAATACAAATGACAAGGGTAGAGTTTCAACTTGTAGAAGTCTCCAGGGGTAGCCATGGCACTGTCATCAGTTAATTCATTTTAACAAACACAATCTAAAGCTAACTAGATATATACACATGCAAAAAGAGTATCATGAACTATCACCTGTTTTACTTTTTTTTTTTTCTCTTCTTGGACCTAAATTTCATTCAGTAATGGTAAATTCCTAGCAGCAACCTTCTCTTACCATAGCAGAGTGTTGTTTGATGGTTTTAATCTTCAGTGTATTCACTTTTATTCTCCATTAGTTCCATATGAGAGGATTAGAAGAATAATTGGGTTGGATCCAGCCTGCAGTACCCTGTGGTTCCTGTGTGCAGGATCCAGCTGAGTCTTCTGGAAAGGGAGAGGTGGCCTTACTACCTCCCCGTGCATCTCTCCAGAAGGCTATGCAGACACCTTGATTATTCTGCCTTCCTGTAGATATGACAAATTTTCATTGAAAATGTGTCACTTTTCAGGTGCACGTGGGGAAGTGTGTGCTTCAGTCCATCATATTAGTATCTTCCCTGTAGTACTAGGAAAATACATGTATAATATATTTTATTTTGCAGTAAAAAGAGCTTTCAGTCAGAGATCTGAATATTTTTAAGTCAACTGATTTAACCAATCATAAAGGCTAAAGACCAAATATAGAATCAATCTTTATGAGGAGCAAATATAACAAATAAAATATTAATTTGACTAATTCTGTCATGTATTTTCCTCTCCTATCTGTATGGCAATAGGATGTACAAATAGATATCAAGGCAAGAACAAACATCAAAAGTATTGATTTATCTGATGCCATTGAGTACAAAAGCACTACAGAGTATAGTGAGCATAAAATGCAGACAGAGATAAAAGAGCTATTACAATAAGCAAACTGATAGCAAAGGACAAACAGGGAAAACACTGCTTTTCCATCATGCCTTAATGGGATGATTGCATTCACCAGCTTTTCTAAATACTGATTTTCACTTACTGTAAGCCTTGGGGATCTTCATCAAAAAAGTGTTTCCAGTAATTAGAACTTTGTGAAGAATTGGAAGATTGACAGTACTAAGCAATGAAAAGAAATTTCTAAGGTTTATTTTTGAGTGTTCCCAAACTGAAATGTGAGCTCAAGCAAACAGTCAGCTCCTCGGCAATGGCTCAACACATGCTGCTTCAATAAATCATTGCATTTGAAAGTGTAAATGCATTACTCTTCAGTAAGTGATCAAAAAAGTTCCTGCTTAATTTATTATTTGAATATATTCTTCCATCCAAATTGTCTAGTTTCAAGATGTTTTCCTGGTAAAATTCATGTATCCATACACATGAATACAGAGAGAAGAAAAGGAAATGTGAGAGGATTTTGACTCTTTGCAAGTTTTACAGTCTAAGTTTAGTTCTACTGCCTGTATATAGCATGAAAATTAATTTCTATATATACAATTGTATTTTATTTGTGAGAAGCAGAGTAAAGCCAACATTCCTCACCTGGACTGTATGACATAGGATCTTTGAAAAATGGGCTCAACCACTTTTTTTCTTTAACATATCGCTGTTGAGGTTTTGGGATGGGAGCTATTGATTTGTTCTGACAGGAAGGTAAGCCCCTGAAAGCAGCATGCATAAATGTATTTTCTGAATGCTAGATATCTGTGAAAACAAAGGCACTTGGAATTAAAACAACAAAATGGGGGAAATACTAGTACGCAAACTTAAAATTCAGAGACTTTACCAACAGTAAACAATAAAATAGCTGTATATGGTGATTTGTGACTATACACATGTGAAATTTAAATAACTTCTCACCTTCTATCCACATTGTTATTGTCCTGCATCATCTGTGTAAAGGTGATAGGGGAAAAAAAAAAAGTTGTTAAAACAGTCTGCCTGGTTACTTGGGTCAAGCTATTACAAATTTTATTGTGTGAGTTGCAGGATCAATGACTGCTTTCCATCTCCTTTAGCATCAGCTCCTTTCTCTGTTTTGTCTTGACCTGAATTGTTTTGTTTGCCTTTCGGAGAGCATCTGGAAGGTCACACTCCAAGGTGTTTCATTCTGCAGAGCCCAGCACAAAGCAACATGTACCGCTCATGGCCCACAGCAACTTGCAAACAAGTTCTGACAAGAATGAACTCACTAACAAAATGGGAAAACTGGCATATTGCAGTATTTTCTAGGCACAGTAAGCCACCTACCATGGAAATTATTCTAAGGTGTTGTGTGCAATAATAGTAATCTTTCCTGAGCATCCTGTTCTCAGCATCATTCTCACAGTGTAGGTAACCTCCCCAGGGAAGTCAGAGCAGAAAAGTGCTTGAAGGAGACATGAGTTGAGGCAAGCAGTGGAAAGGACGGGTCTGAGGCACGTTCAGCCTTGGCCTTGCACAGAACAGGGGTCCTTGGGACAACCGTTCCCAGTCAGGGGGGATATTAGTCTTGCACAGACTGGTATTTGGTCCTTTATAGCCCTTCCCAGCAAGTCAGGAATGCTTTTTGTTTGGACCTGGGGCCAATGAGTTATTGGCTAAACTGAATTTTAGGTGAGAGACTGGTCAGTGGATTCTGTCACCCTTGCTGTCCCATCTTGGGCCTGTGGGTGGAGGTGTCTGGAGATTTCTTCAGGCAGAAAATAAACCACTGGCACCTTAAGGGTGGGTAGAGAAGGGCAGAAATGAGTCTGGCAGTTGGGACAGACAGCAGGGATCATGAGCAAGTGCCAGGCTTGGAACCTTGCTTTGCTTTGAGGCTGGTAGAGGTTCCCAAGACATTTGTGTGTCTGTGCATTGTGCTTTCTGAGCCTCCTTTTTTTTTTTTTCCATGAGAGGAGTTTGAGACAACAATGTCTATGATGTTCAATAGTAGGAATCCCAGGGTTCAAGGAGGCCTTTCAAAGGCTGCAGGGCTCTTCACATGCAACTTCAGGCTGCAGCTCCCAGGCACTAGCAAACTGGGTGCACAGTGAGGGATAAGATCAGAGAAATATCTAAAAAGCAGCTTTTAGCTGCTTCCAAGCCCGCACATTGATAAAGTGACTTTATTATTTGGTACAATATCTCTCTCTCCTAAAGGACAAACACATTGTCTTTAACCTTTGTTATACTATATTTCATATGGTACCTCTTTGCAGGTGAGTAGAGGGAAAAAATACACTGCAAGCTGCCAAATAAATGACTAGGGAAGAAAAAAAGGGAGAACAGTTGGTGATGGCAGCTACCAGAAGCAACAAGCTGATAAGGCTGTCCATGTCACATTCACACGCTTATTCTAGATCAGAATTTCAGCAGCTTTGCTGAGAAGTTTGTGCTTAATGCCAGCTAGATGACATGGATTGTAGATTTCCAGCTCTTCACAAGATTAATGGGCTTTAAACTTGAGGCGAAACGTGTTGCAACAGAGTGCTTACACCAAAGAGTATACTGTAAGTTTGCTTTTGAGCACTATTAATCCTACAGGCTGTTACGTGTTCAACCCTTCATCCCCGTAATGAAGATAACCTGCCTCTCTTGTGGCAATGGGATTAGATCTTCCTGGTGTTTATAAAAGATAACAGAGGTTTCTTAGGACCCTCTGGAAAACCCAGCTACATTAACAATTGTATCAGTAGCTTATGGCTTGGGGTCATCTGAGGCAAACTGGCAAACCCCATCCAGTTCTCAGTTGGCATCCTTTCTACCTTGGCAACATATATTAAAACCAAAGGCTCAAACAAAGAAACTCTTATGTTTATTTAAATTGATTTAACTTCGTATTGTGATTGAAAATGACTGACAACCTGTAGGGACAAGCTGCCCTTATTTAAACATTCCTGTTTAATACAACGCTGCTAGAAATGTACTTGCTATGAATCTTTTCTCATAAATTGCACTGACTAATTTATGTGCTGATGTGTTTTGGAGCTTGGAAGTCATGACTGCTTCAGCACTGTCGTGTGATGGACAGGAAATAAATGCTTTGCTTTATGCTGATGGATTCTGAGAGCTGGAGCCGGACAGATTTAAATCAATTTGTGATCAAGACATTGTATACCAACACATGATCTGGAGTGCACATAAATATAGAAGAGAAACAATTAAGGACCAGCTAGGGATACAGACACAAAGAATTCTAAAGTAGTGCAATTTTAAACCACCAAACCTGCAGGATTAGTGGATTAGGAATGAATATGAATCCTTGCAAATTACATGTGTACTCTTAGGAGCAATTTATATTATACATCCTTTCTAAAATATATATAAAGTAATACACTAAACTTCAAACAAGTGTATGCTGGCAAGAGCAGTACCATTTTCAGGTGAAAGCTAGAGACAACCTGGGAAGGCTCTGAGCTGGCGCTTTGACACTGAGCTTCAAGACAAAGCAGAAATGGAGTTTGGAAAGGAACCAGCATTGAGCTCAGTTGCTGTGCTAATCCCCAAACCAGCTAAGCAAACAGCATGAGAGGACAACTGCACTCAAGAGAACATGAGTTCCTTGGGCCTCAGTGTTTCAGCAACTTTCTTTATTGGGAGGTTTCAGAAAGTTTGCCAACTTTATTATTGAAAATGTTTATAATATTAAAAAGAATAAAAATATGTATATTGAATAATAATGGTCATTTTAAGGAACTGGATATTCCTGGTTAGAGATCCCTCAAATACCTTGGTTTGTCAGCCCTGCAGCACAGAAGTATTCTGCATTTACATAAAACACAGGATCTGGCCCTTTATCCTCCACCAAATAGATGCAATTACACTACATGTTTTCTACCTGCTTACATATATTTACATTGAAGGATATCAGTGGAAAATACCATCAACAGATCCTGGCTGATTCCTAAAAGCATTCGGTAATATAAAATATTTATTTTAGAGAGTGAGATACTTAATTGTACTCAGACACCTCTGGAATTCACTCTCATTCATTTCTGTATAAAAAGCAAACAGACAAAAGTCTAGCTGACAGCTTGCCAACACACTAATTAACTTTCAGCTCCAGTATTCTCAGTCAGACTTCGCTCACAACCTATACACCCTGCCAGGAAGCACAGCAATGAAATTCAACTTTAAAATATAGAAGCAGACAGAATATAGAGGGTGGCTTCATAGGAAATGAAATTGTTATGCATGTGAGTATGGCTTATGCCTTTTTATTACTTATTTAGGAGAGACCTGTGTGTAAGTCACTCATTAACTGAAATGTCATTATTACTCCTCTTTAATTCAGGAAATCGAAAGATCAGTTCTTTATACACATATAGAATCACAGAATCACAGAATGTTAGGGATTGGAAGGGACCTAGGAGATAATCTAGTCCAACCCCCCTGCCAGAGCAAGATCACCTAGACCAAGTCACCCAGGAAAGAAAAGTGTCCTCTTTATTGTTTTGTTACTGCATATCTTTCTGATACTTGTGTACTTTGTTCAGTGGAATACAATACAGGTGGAAACCTTCAGTTTCCAGGGTTTTAGGGACAAACCTCATGGTTAAGAAACTCTTAAAGACCCATTCACTTTCTAGGGCTTGCTCTATCTTTATTTTGATTTCTTTCTTTTCTTTTTTTGCATGCTATTCAAACTCTTCTCTAGTGTAAGACACCTCAAGTATGTTTAATGGGGAAAATAAGATTCTAAATGTAAATTACAAATTTAATTCATATTTGTCCTCCTTTGTCTTTAACCAAAATTAGCCCCCTCCCACCTCCACATCTGCTCTGCTTCTGTTCTCTTCCCCCCTCCCATCTGCTCCTATTCTCTCTTGCCTCATCCCCCATCTGCTTGAACATCACTAACCCTCCAGGGATCCCTTTTCCTCTGTTTGACTCCCTGCCTGTCTCCCAGCTGGGCTTTCCTCTGCTAGATGAAAACAAAATAATAAAAACAAATGTTTATGATGGAGAAAGCAACACACTGTTGCTAGTGAACTTCTGCAAATTCCTTTTCTCGTGCTCTGTAAAGAAAACAGAAAACACTTTGACCTCTCAAGTATGGTAACATCATAGTACATCCTAGTCTTCTCAGAGGGCTCAGGCTCTTTTCATGGAATCAGTTGAAGCATTGATTAGACAAGTGCCCTAAATGTTTTGCTCAGAGTGGGAAGCTTTATTCTTTTGTCTCATTACCATGTCATGTCCTTCATTAGCAGTGCAACGTATCAAAAGCAACTCCTCAGTACTGGGTCAAATACGTTTTTTTCCGTCACTTCTGGGAACTGAAAACGGGCAAACCAGCTTTGATGGCTGCAGGTTCAGGCAATGATGAAACCGTAGCTGACATCAAGTTGCAAAGGTCTTTCCACTCTGTTCATTTTCCATGGGTCCTTTTGACTACCCTGCAGTTATACTGGCATGAAAGCATTACAACAGAACAGAAACTAGCTCCCTGAATATCAGAGAACTAATTTTTAACTGTTTCATTGTCAAAAAGTCTTCCCCTATACTCAGAATAATCACTGTGGCCCTCACCTCTAAAGTTTGTCACTTGCTAAAGCAAATTTGGCAAAGCATCACGGTATTTCTCAAGTATTCTTCCATTAAATACATTTCTGTAACAGAATTTCAGGAAATGCTTTTTAGTTTTACACAGCTTAAAACAATATTTTATTCTGACCAGTCTTTCAAGGGATGCATGAATATATTGCCAGCCTTGGGAACTCTTGTTGGCGAGTTACTCTATTGCAGAAATTAGCCTTGAACTGCTTTGCCTGAAGATGTGTCAGTTTTATTTAAGAGAATAAAATATTTTTTAAAAAAAAATAAATGTTAGGGGTGTCTAACTTCACAGCTACTGCCCTGCCTCCCAACCCTAAGTTAGATCAGTGGAAATATATTTTCCAAAGCACGCAGAATTGCACAAATGGCACTCAACACACATGAAGCAAAAATGAAAGGACTGATACAGTTTGCCATAGTTTGACCTACTGGACAGTAATATCTCCATGAGTCAGCAATGTGCTCTTGTGGCCAGGAAGGCCAATGGCATCCTGGGGTGCATTAAGTAAAGTGTGTCCAGCAGGTGTAGGGAGGTCCTCCTCCCCCTCTACTCTGCCCTGGTGAGACTACATCTGGAATACTGTGCCCAGTTCTGGGGAGACGGGGATGTACTGGAGAGTCCAACAGAGAGCTATGAGGATAACTGGGGACTTGAACATCTCCCCTGTGAAGAAAGGCTGAGGGAACTGAGACTGTTGAGACTTTAGAGAAGATTGAGAGGGCATCTTATTCACGTCTATAAATATCTGAGGAGTGGTTGCCAAATGAAAGGAGCCAATCTCTTTTTTGTAGTCCTTAATAATACGACAAGAATTAACAGGTATAAACTTGAGCACAGAATGTTCCACTTCAGTGTGAGAAGGAACTTCTTTACTGTGAGAGAGACAGAGCCTGTAACAGGCTGCCCAGAGAGTTTGTGGAGTCTCCTTCTCTGGCAACTTTCAAGACTCACCTGGATCTGTTCCTGTGTGGCCTGCTCTGGGTGATCCTGCTCTGGCAGGGGGTTTGGACTCAATGATCTCCAGAGGTCCCTTCCAACTTGTGGCCCATTTTGGGGCAACTTTGTAGTTTGAATATAAAAAATGTTTTAAAATCTCATTACATGACCTTTGGTGTCATTTTACTGGTGGTAGTCTAATTGTTTGGATGGTAGATGAATGATACATGGTAACATCTGTGATTGTCAAATACATTTCTGGCTAGATTGGTTCTAAAAAATGAACATGAAAGAGTAAGAAATGTGTGATTGTTGCACAGAGTTTCCTATTATTCACTGCCACTCTATCCAAGGAAAGGGCATGGTATATCTTGGTAGCTTGGTAGCAAATGAATCATTTTCCATGTTGACTTTTGTGAAAGCAACTGTGCGTGTTCAGAGCGCCTATGCTAAATATATAGCTGAAGGAAAAGATTTTTTAGAAAAAAAAAAGATTATATTTCTAAAATTGAAATAAATTTCCATGAATTAAAAAAAAAATAAAAATCTTTAGAAACAATTCCATGAGTAATTATTCTGCAGCTCTTGTTTCTCTAGCAAAGACAGGGAATATACAGTCCCTGCAGGCTTAACAGGGTTTATGTATTTTTCTTGTATTAGTGAACAGGATTATAGAGAAGGCAGTACCAGCAATGTTTTCAACTTTTACCACAAATTCATCTACTTGTTTTTGTCATGTGGATTTACAATCCTTTCACGAATAGCTGAAGGGACTTCTTATCTCTAAAGAGATTGAGAGAAAAAAAAAAATCCCAAACTATTTTGCACATTAAATATTAAATTCACTTCTATAATATTTTGTATCTTGAGAATCTTGCAACCATTTAAAATATTTAATGAGTGTTTACAACTTATCTGAGAGGTAGTGTTTGTTTTGCCCATTTTATATGTGCTAGGAAAAAGATATGTTGATTGAGTCCCACACAGTGTGTTCCATAGCTCATCTCATCAGACTGGTCTTGACTGGATAGAAGTGATTGCCCAGAAAATCTGTGACAGAAGAGGAAATGGGTCCCAGATTAAACAATTATTAGTCCTACACTTTTAAACAAGACTGCTCCAGATGGTTGATAGTTTTTTATTTCTGCAGCATTTAGAACATCCTGTTAACATTCTAAAGACTTAGTAAGAACTATATAAACCTCATCTTTTGGTTTTCAGTATTGACTAGAACACAGTATTTGGAACAGCTGAATGCTACCATCCATTTTGTTATCACTAGGTAAAGATAACAGCATAATCATTTGAAAATGTTCCCTACATTCACAAGTTTAAGTGTATATATTGATGCCACCATTTGCTGGTATTTTAATTTCATACTTTTCTAGCAAAAACCATTTCTGTATCATTTAATAAGTAGAAGGAGGAGGGAAGGGGGGATGGGAGAGAAGGCGAATTGCCTTTAACCATAAGCAAATTTGTGCCTTACCACTAGAATGTCAGACAATGAATGTTAAATGTTGATTCATAGCTCAGTGTCTTGTCACAGGATATCAGTTTGACACATACAGAACAGATCCATCAATTTTAATAAAGTGCTGCCTCTCTGTAGAGTTAAACAGCCCATAAAATTTTCTTTAGGAAAAAGATGTAATGATGCTCAATAATTACTATTTTAGAACAATATTTGAATGCTATAAACTTTTTTTTTTTTTACACTGATGTAAGAAAGCCAAGGTACTAAATGTGCATGTATTTATTTGTGCAGATGTTAAATGTGTGAGTAGAAGTCACCTGTATAACTTGATATAGCTTTAATCCACAAGCAAGGTAGATTGTATTTCGTGCAAGATGAAGCAGTGCTTCTTAGATCTCTGTAGATATGTCTAGATGTAAGGAAACTTAAGATAAATTTAACCATATGGAAGAAATGAAATGCTTGTCATCTACAGGAGATATCTCTCTTTAAAAAAACCCCTTGTCTTCCTATACATTCTACACAATTAAATAAGAAACTGATCACTACATGCTACACAACTAACTATATATTGCAGCAAGATTGCTCGTCAAAATTTTATATCAGTGAAGTGAATAAAAGGATGTGTTTTACTCTAAAGTAAACCTGCTTCCTATATGGCAGGGTGACTGTGTTCCCTGTTCCTCCTCAGAACACTGCTACAAAGGTATTTAAATAGATTTAGACCAGATGATCATTGTCAATTTCTTTCCAACTGAAATATTCTATTCTAAAAATTTCTAGTCTAAACAAGCCAATGAAAAACATGAATGCACTTTTTGAAATCCCCACCTGTATGATGTGAGTGTGGCAGAAGAGTACAGAATTAAAACCTTGCACCAGTGAATCACAGAATCACAGAATCACAGATCCTCTTTCCTCAGGGATTGTGTTCTTGACTAAGGGCATCACCGTGTGAAGAGGAATCAACATATATTTTTTTAAGGCTCCTTATTTTTCCATAGTAGATAAGAGGTTTAATAACCTGCTTTTACCAAAGAAATCATGAAATGAGAGGTGCTGCACTATTTTCTTGATTTGATAGAATAAGAAAAAAAATGTAATACAGCATTTATTAAATTAACTCTATTACTTTGATTTTTACAACCAGACACCTTTAATGTTAGTAGTTTGATTCTGCTTAGAGATAGTAATATTTATTATTTTTGAATGAAGTAATAATATACACTTAATGGGCTAAACTGGAATAAGATGTGTGTTATCTGTAGTCTCTGCTGTTCAGAGTTTTCCTGTGACTGGTAATACAGATGTATCCAACGGGACACTTCACCAATTTGAATGCACTGGAGAAATTGGTCTCCTGAGCTGAGGCAGGTGTGTGGTGAGACTCGTTTCCAGGCTAATACAGTGACACCTGAAAAGGCAAGTTGGAGGATTAGTAAAACAAGTATGTTTGCTTAACTGCTCTGACAGGTGCTGGCAAGTGGCATTAAGTTAATCAGAGCTGTTTCCTGAGGGCTGCTGAAGGAGGTCTACTCCTTTTGGAGGCTGAAACTGGCAAAGAGTGACTTGACTGCTGCCTGTGCTCCTGCTTTTTGCTGTGGTCTGCAGCACTGTCCCTAACCCAGGGAAATATTTGGTCATTTGGCTTAGCAATCAAGAAAATACGTGTATGAATCTTGAGCTTCAGGTATGTAGAGTAGAAGGATATGTGTTCATCATGATTGAGTTTTATATATATATATATGTATTCAGCTTCTGCCTCTAGTTTTATGTTGGGGTTTTTTTCCCCTCAATGAAGATTTTGCAGAAGTGTTAACAAACCTGCTGTCAGTTACTGACTGATTCTGTGTTCTACATTCTGTTTCCAACTTGGCATAAATCCTAAAATTAATAGAAAGATGTGCTTCTCCTCTTGGTAATTAAAGCAAGATGATTATTCTACAATAATAATCCTCTTAAATGGTGAGGCATATGAACAATGGAAAAATAATTCTTTGCTCAGCAATGTAATATAATGGTAAATAAAAAAAAAAGATTACTTTTGAGTTGATAAACAAGTAATCCTGTTTGTTTCAGACAGAATAATGAATCTCCATTTGAGTAACAAATGAGCATTTGGTTTGTGACCCTGAAGATACAAGGTAGAATTAAGATAGTCCATGCATTCTGAAATAACTGTTTTATCAACTTGCCATTTCTGAGCCTAAAGCATACATTAGAGCTAAGGATAACAATCTGTTTCATCCTCCTGACTTTGTATATTCTGATAAATACTAAACAAATACAGGTGTGAAGGATATTTTATCTGCAAAAAAGATTTATATTTTTTAATCCTAAAATTTACAGCTAAGTTTATGAAACAGATCACAGACTTTTTTTTTGTTGCAAATGTATGTTAGATGCATCTTTTTTTTTTTAATCTTAGAAGAGCAGAGCAGATTCCTTAAATGCAAAATTACTTCTAGAGCGAAGGCATTCAGCCTTAGGCATGAATACCTCCCGCAGGTAAACAGCTATCTGCTGAGAGAGGAGAGGCTGGGAGAAGGGGCTGGAGAAGCAGCTGTGGTTCATGGTGTGGATATGGGCCTCTTGCTCAGGGGGAGAGTGATAGAGAAGGGACTAAAGGGTTTAACACTCCCCTTCACACAGTTGTTTCACAAGGAAGCTTTCTAATAACACTGATGTGTCACTGTGATATAGAGGAATGGCCAAAATTCAGAACTGTATCTGAAGTGTAATGTGGATCAGCTGCATGGTCCATGTGCAGCATGTCCAACCCTTCTGAGGCAGCTGTGTGAGCAGAAATCCAAATATATCCTATAAACCTATTTGTGCAGGGCACATCACAGCGCACAGGTCGCAGGACCTGTATTCCTTAGCTGTGGTTAATGTTCAGATTTTATATTTAAATATTTATGATCATAATTTATTATCCATTATGGATATAATACTCTGACAAAGTAAATAGGAATATAAGGGCATGTGGTAATATATCACATCTCAATATGTTCCACATTGATCTAAATCAGAACTGATTTCTGTTTTTCTCCAAAAACTTTGCTTCTTGTATAAATAGGATCACACAAGGTAAAAAGAAAAATAAAACTGATGGGTAATAGTCAAGTATGTGCTGGCCATGATGGTCGTGTTGGAGTTGCCAGCAGTACTGAGAGCTAAAAAATTGATTCACACTAAAAGTAATATAGCAGTGAGCTCTACTATGAAACTAAACAGAATAAACTTTGCCTAGTCTAAGCATTGTCTGTTTAGAGTTCTACATTTTCCCCCTTCAAAGTAAATATGTATAAATCACTGCTGCATTCTTGCAACCCTTTTCTGAAAAGCAAATCACAGTACAGTGGGAGGGAGCTAAAACGAACTGTCATCTGGAAATCCCAAGTTACATATTTATCACTTCTGTGTAAAATTCTTTCTCTGTTGTTGCTATACCACAGGTTACTGTTTTTGGAGCAAATGGATATGTTTGTCTTATCCATTCTTGGATGAAATCACAGTTAAATTTTATTCATACCACTCTAGAATAAGTTAAGGTTTTATGCTTACATTACTCAAAGAAACATGCTCAGGTTTGCACAAAATAAGTTATGCTCTGGGAAAGCTCCTGAGCTGGGCTTCTGTATTCTGAAAAACATTATTATACCTCCTCATTGTCTGCTCCCCACTCCTAGAATTAGGGTTTCTCTGTTAATTTGTGTGTGTTTTGAATGTAGAAATGGACATGCTGTCTCTCAACAGGACTTATTCAATCAGATTTTTGATGCCATTATCACTGACAGTTTTTAGTGGAGCAGCTGTAGTTTTGATTTATGTCCTCAAAGAGTTTGTTCTGTCAGTGAACATTTCCAAATAGTTGGGACACACAGACTCTTTTCAAAATGAATCCCTTATGAACTATAAAATGATAGGATCAAGGGATTGTAAGTGTTTGACACATTTCTGATTTAAAGCAATGTATAACCCTTTGGGTTCTTAAATACATCTTCGTCTATTCCAATCAGTCTTAAATCAAAAGCCTTTGACGACAGTGCTGAGTGGTAACTAAAAATGACTTCTTAGGTGAACCTCTTGTGAGGTTATTAAATTGATCATTTTTATGTAAGTAATTCAGTTATGTATCTAGATCCAGGAAAAATGTGCATAGGGCTTAAATATTTCTATTAAAATTTATGCTATATAAATTAAAGACTTAGCAACTACTTCTTATATTTTTAACTATATTATATTCAATATTATAGTGCATCAATGGTAACTCTTAAATCATACAGATAGTGTTGTCTTAATAAGCTTGTAAAAGTCCTTCTAACAGGATGTAACTATTATGGTGCAAGAAAACAAAACTAAATTCGTGGGAAGACCTACTCCAGAGATTTTTGCTTACACAGGGATTACTATTGCTGGAGTGTACAAAATTATTATTTTTAAGTTCTTTAGGAATAGCAACCCCCAAATGGGCTTAAGGTCTTTAAGGAATAGCAACCCCCAAATGGGTTACCCTATTCCAGATTTCTTTGTTAAAAACAAAAAAACAAAACAAACATAAACAATACTGTCTTTGTTCAATTAAGAATGAGTGGGATGAATTTGCAAAATTATTATCTTTCAAGTAAAGGATTGTTTGTAGACCTATTAGTCATGCTTTTGATCTCACATCGTCTAACTATGGCAATCACTTGAGTTGCTCTGAATTTGGGGCAGTAGAACAGGAAGTATATAGAGTAGAAATAGGCATAGTTGCCTAGGTTCTGGAAAGCAGAGCCTAGCCTTTAACTGCCTGTTCTGCAGCCTTGAAGAAAACATATTCAAGACTTAGTTTTTTTGTTTTATTTTTCTTTCCTTTTCCTTCTTCCCCTTTTCTCATGGTAAACTGTCACAGGACCCGTAAGTCGAGGCTGCATTCCAAATAGTGGTTATGACCATTTTAATTAAAATAATCTTTCCTTTT
Source organism: Ceyx melanurus (assembly GCA_024611195.1). NCBI lineage: Eukaryota > Metazoa > Chordata > Aves > Coraciiformes > Alcedinidae > Ceyx > Ceyx melanurus. The sequence continues at coordinate 65,632 of JANHGL010015813.1, read as the reverse complement.
TAATAACTTTCTCCTGGACCTGTATGAAACAAATATCCAGTGTGCTTAAGACACTTGTTCTGACTTGATGGAATTTGTTTATTTCTGACTGTTTTGATGGCATACAGGATTGCTGGATGACAGTGTTTCATGTCCTTTTTCATTTTGAATATTTTGTAAAAAAAAAAAAGAAAAAAGCAAACCAAAACTGGGTATAATGTCCATGGATTTAGTTGCATTGTCAGATCACAGACTGGAATGACAACAAAATACATTGTTCTCAAAATAAAAGGAATTTTATTTTTTTTTTCCTGGGAGAAGTTCTATTTTTTTTTATTATTTTTTTTTTCTGGATGAATGCTTCATCAGGCTTCCCAGTAGTGTCTCCTCAGGCTGCAACTGCCTGCTATCACTACTGAATCTGTCAAGAGCTATTGAGAAGTATCATAGATTTCTTTGTCTTCACCTTGTTCTGATCCCCAACAGGAGAAGACCCCTCTTCTAAGCTCAGGAAGTTGTTTTGATATCAAATGTATCTTAATTTCAGTACTAGAAAAATTAAATTCTTGTGAATTGCCTTGAAAACTTGGCAGCTAATAAAGAGATGCATGCTAACGGGTATGTCAGGATTATACCTTATATTCCTGTTCTCATGGAGATGGAAATGCTGATCTGAGACATCACAGTAGAACTCAAAGAAAATCCTTTTATGTAGCAGCCATGTTAAATGTTTTATGTTGCAGTACATTGTGAAGCATTCTAGTTAACTTTTAGTTGCTTTATTTCATACTGAGAGTTTGAAGGGAAGTGTAGAATAAGCTGCCCATGCTGGTCCTTGTTATTTTTATTCACTAAATATTCATATCTGTGATAATGAGATACTTTGCTGGTGTTTCTGATATTGGGAAACTGATATGCTTACCAAATCTACTCTACAATAGATGGGACTTCGCTGTGGGGCTGTTTTTTGTGTTGGTTTGTTTTGTTTTGTTTTGTTTTTAATCACTAACAAGGACTGCTGAATTTTAAATACAAAAAGAGGAAAAAATGACATCTACTTTGTGAGGTCAATTTTCATTCATAAAATAAAGATAATGAAGCTGTAGAAAAAGAAGTGCATAAACTCAGATTTTCAGTCCAGGGGTTATTTTGCTTCTAAGAGGTACTTATGCAGGCTGTGCTTCCAGTGGATTAACATCAAAAAATGCAATGACATCTGCCAAATACAATAGCATCATCATTTTTGTGACTATGAAACCAAGGAGTAATAAAATCAAGGGCCAATGAGTAAGAGACAGTATTTCCTGGGTAATAATTTGCTCTCGAAATATTGGGGTGCATCCTTCATGTGCCAGGTTCAACGGAGCTGTCATAGATTTACTTACATTAGTGTTTTCAGATTGAGAGCAAAAAATGTCTGTAAGAGCAAATATAAAAATTTTTACATTAGCAAACAGCACAAGCTAGTAGGAAAAGATCTGTAGAGCAAAACTGCTTCCGTGGATGTTTACACAGTATACACTTAGGTATCTTTACATTGGACTATCTCTGTGTTCTTCTGCAAAGGCATTAGGGATGTTCCTGCAGTGTATCTTCTGGTGCAGTTTCTTCTTGGAAAAATCCAGGTCATGTACTGAATGTGTTAAGCAATAATTCCATTTATCATAACTATTTCTGTGAGTGGATCATGATTTCTTCCTGTTTTATGGAAAGCAAGTCTGAAATGAAACAATGAACACAGTCTCTTATATTTACTCCTAGAGAAAATGAGAACATTCTTTAGATATTCAAGGAAGTGTAATTCATGGTACTATCTTTAGAAAACATAGTTGCTCATAGTAGTTACTAATCTAAAGAGAAAAAAGATACCTCCTTAAATACATCTAGTATGATAGAATTATAGATCCATTCTAGTTGAAAAAGACAGTTGGGATCATCAAGTCCAACCATTAACCCTACTGTACCAGTTCACCCCTAAACCATGTCCCTCAAAAACACATCCAGAGATGGTGACTCAATCATCTCCCTGGGCAGACTATTCCATTGTATCTCACCAAACTTTCTGTGAAAAAACTTCATGTTGCAGCTGGAATCCAATCCCTCTTGTTCTGTCACTAATGACCTGTGAGAAGAGACCAGCACCAACTTCTCTACGATGTTCTTTCACATAGTTATAGAGACTGATGAGGTCTCCCCTCAGCCTTCTCTTCCTCACACTAAACAGTCCCAGATCTTTAATTGCTCCTCATAAGATTTATTCTTCAGGCCCTTCACCAGATTTGTTGCACTGAAGTGGGAGGGGTCACCCCAGTGTGGTGAGTGGGCTGTGAGGGGCTGGAAATCACTCCAAAATACTATAGACGTGTTAGCAGAATGTCTCTGAAGAGCAGCTGAGGGATGCTTGTGGGGAGCATATGTATGAGCTTGAAGAAGCATATGTATGAAATGAATTTTATTACAGAACAGATGTCAGATGTGTTGAACTGTGATATAATGTAGATCACTTTATTGGCTTCCTTGTAAAAGACAGTTTTAAAAGAATACTGACTAATCCCTTCTACTTTCTTGTACATCATCAAGGGAGAGAGATAAGTCGGTGACCAACTTCTTGAAGGGATGAAGAGCTCCTTCAAGGTGAAGAAGGCTAAGAGAAAAAGGCCACTTTCCTTAAGGCAAGGTAAGAAGAGGTTGAGGGGGGCATCCAAAAGTGAGTTTGGGGGATTATTTTTTTTTTTAAAGCACTTGACAAAGGGGCCCTTGACATTTCTTTCTTTCCTTTCTGAGGCCCTGGCTCCTGGAGGGGAAAAAAAGAAAAAAAAAAAAAAAGATGAAAAAGCTCATAGGAAATGTAAGTGATCTTTATTGACCTGTGACTTTCGTGTAGCCATGGCCTCTGGCATGTGACTTAATGTGCATTTCTTGTCAAAACAGGTAAGGGAATTGTGTGCTGCCCTGAAAGAATGTATAGTGTGTGTGTGTGGAGTGCTGAAAGGCAAGAGATTGATGTAGGGGCTGAAGTGAGAAGAGGAAGATACAGAAAGTGTGAGAGGAAAGAAGCACTGTGAAATGAATTACTTCTTGTTTCCTCAATGCTGATGGAAGATTACCAGAGTTACTGACATTTTTCTGTTGCTCAGAGTTGTTCTCTTTTCCCCCCAAAAATAATATTTATTTTGAATCAGGAACATAGTTATATGTTTTATTTTTTCTAAATTACTAAATGAGGTTTCTTAGAATTAACAGGTATTTCCTTTCAATATTTCTGTAATTGTATGCATCAATTTCTGTATGTTACTTATCAGGAAAGATCTGATAATTAGCCTTTGAGCCTGTAGAAATAGGCTCTGTAGTATAGGCCATGTACATAAAATTAGTTTTAACTGTGATTGTTACTTAATTTACTATTGAGGTAAATATAGAGATTATTGTCCAGCAAGCCTGTACTGTTCAGCAGTAGATCTTGTATTCTTCCTGAATAATAAGCCAATAATTAAACCAAGGAGTTGAGGACTTGATCAAACATAAAGAAGTGGAGGCTGAAAAGCATCAGGAAACCTCTTTCTGAAAGCATTATAAGCAGCTAACTTAGTACTGGCTGTATTTCAGACCTACCACCAGCGGCCCTGGGGTGTCAGGCCAGAAGCACAGTGCCTTAGTCTAGGCGATCCTGCTCTGGCAGGGGAGTCGGACTAGATGATCTTCTAGGTCCCTTCCAACCCCTAACATTCTGTGATTCTGTGATGTTAGGGAAAGTGCTGAAAATGTGCAGGAACATTTCTGACTTCTGCCAGCGAGAAAAAAGGTCTAAAAAAGGGAGACAAAATAAGGTGTTATTTAAGACAAGAGATGTCAGAATCTTTAAGCTATTCTTCTTGTAAGTTGTTCCTAAAGACTCCTGTTTCATAGGGAAAACAAAGTAGGTAAGGTGAAACAAGCTTTTACAGAAAATCTACAGCTAAATCTAGCAAATCTGCAAGAGATGCAGGCACCTTCCTCCAGCTTTTGGGTCAATGGACATGTCAAGCAATGCATCTTTCTGCTTCACTGAATGCCCAATTCTCTTCTTAAGACTGAGTTTTTATATAAAAAAACCCAAACAAAATGCACTGAGACATTGGGCACTTGCTGGAGAAGAAAATTTGGGCCCTCTGCTCCCTAGATTGTCAGAAAGCTTCTTTGAAACAGGAATGAATGGGATGGTTTTTATCAGGTGGGAGGTTCTGTGTAATGATGGATCTGTCAGTAAATTACTTAGCACAACTTTCATAGACTTGCAGTATCTCAAAAAGATTCTTGACTATCTTGTCTGTGAGAGTAAAAAACTTGAGTAAAGCAATTCTGGTCAGTATTTGTAGTTAAAATGACAGAATAGATTGAGGCCAGTTTTGAGGATATGACCTCAAACCACCTGAAATGAAGAATTATTTATTAGGCAAGACTAGAGTGATCTTACTTTAGAGGAAGCTCTCACAAGAAGAAAACAGCATTTAATTGACATAAAATCTGCAGGAATTATGTGAAAATTCTATTGGGCTCTTTCAGTAGAGAAAGTCTGAAAGGCCTATGCAAGAATTCTTCACACAAAAGCAATATTCTTTTCTATGTTGGGTTTTTGTGTGTTTGAGGTTTGGATTGTTTTGGGTGGTCAAAGATAATATGAGAATTTGAGGAAGACTGTGGGAAACTGGACTGAGGTCCAGGGGGTGGTTGAAGCAAAGGCTTCATAAAGTAAGTGGATTAGGATTCACAACAGAGCTTGTGTGCCTGTGAACTAATTGATGGCCAAATTTGAACTAAAGAAAAAAATCATCAGTTAGATTAAGTCTCATAATATGTGCCCTTTTGTTTTCTTGTTTTTCCTCTGGCACTCACTGCATTATAAGTCTCTTTACAGAGGCAGTGTCCTTCTAGATTGTGTAAATGATGCTATGCACTTTTTGTATTTTAAACACCTGACTTATTTGTGTAGCTTTTGACATGGGGAAAGAATGAGAAGAGAGTATATTCAAAGGAGGATTTAGGAAATAGCTTGAAGAAATTAAGCATAAGAATAATATTAACACAAAGGAGTTGTGTGGAGTCTTGTGACCTTTTTGAGTCTGTGTGCTACTTTGTGAGGTTAGGTGACATTTGCAGACCTTGTCAAGAGAAAAAGAAAGGATGAAAGTGGTGGGAGGGGGAAGACAGCTTACTGTCCCTACTGCAAAAAAATATCATCCTCCCTGTGTGGTTACATTTTCTGGTTTCACTTCATAGAAACATTTCACAGAAAAAGAAAGGGAAAAAAAAAAAAAGACAATTTCTCCTGCTTCAAGCTGACTCCTGATCCCTCACATCAGATTTACCTAACTGTTTCATCCTGGGAGCAGAGAGATCAGACCTGAGAATTCGTGTCAGCGGCTGCAGTCTCTCTGCCAGATGCACCTAAGGGACAAACAACAAAGTGTTTGCAAGTTTGCAGGGGTTTGTTTTCCACATCTCAAAAACATCCACTCCTGAACAGCTGACAGTAGCAGCTCTACTAAAGTGTCCCACTGAACAATCAATCTGAATTGTAAAATATCCCATAAACCAGCTTTACTCCCACCAGTATTGCCCTCTGCCCCAGAATTCAAACCTAATTTGAGAAATGAAAATTCAAAGGAGTTTTCAGTGCAAATACATTGAAGAGTGATTTATAAATCACAAACAGTTTCGTCTGCCCTGTTTCCCTGCCTCATGAGCATCACCCCACCTTACAAATTCAGGCTACTCTGGCTTCAGTGTCTGCATGCTTTATGAGCCCATACTGCATTAGATGACTGAAGATAAGGTATGCATAAGGCAAAGAGCTGAACAGCAAACCAGGAAAGATAAATGATAGGAGCTGCTAAAAATAGACATGATGCTCAGCCATGAGCCTGTAATCCCCTTTCTTCCAGCTAGGATTTGCAACTGATGGCCATCTTCTACAGCTTGATGCCCAAGTCACACTACTCGTTTCTCACAAAGAAATCTAATTAGTATTTAGGAGTAATGCTTCATTTTTCAAAATTAGAAGGGGCTCTTGCCTACCCCACAAGAAAGGCTTGAGTCCCTCATTTGAAACTGGAAATAAGTGGTAGGTTTCCCATTTCCCAGGAAACTGTCCCAAATATTGGTTTACTGGTAAATCTGTCAGATTTTCTCTCTTATTAAACCTGTTTCACTTTGTGTAAACAATTAAATATTAATTAAGCCAGGGGAAAAAGAAGGGAGGAGACTTTGACTCTGTAGGCTGGTGGTTAGAGCAATCATGTGGGAAAGTCAGATTCACGTCCTTCTCCACTAAATTATTTATACGAAATGGAATAGTGTCAGCTGGAGGGAATGAAAGATTTACCTCGGACTTTGCTATAGCCTAATGGTTACAGCAGGCTCTCAGGAGGGTGACAAACTGGGCTTAAATCCCTTTGTCAGAATGAAACAGGGAGGGTTATGAACTCAGGTCCACAGTAGCTACCTACTCTAACATCTAACTATTAAAGCTATTGCAGGGCAGGGGGTGGAAGAGCCCTTCTACATATTTTTTATTAATGCCTGATGTTTTTGGTTTGATATTGGGTTACTATGACACATGTTCGTATAGCTAAAATAACCACAGCAATGCTTAGGTTTTGATTTCCTTGAGCGAATTTTTTTTATTATTTTTAGTTATTTATTTATTGATATTGCTGTTTGTTTGCTTTTAATGTAGTCGTGGTCAGGAGGGCTTCTTGACATCAAGAGTTATGTGTTTACGTGGTAGTTTGACCACTATGTTTTGATTCAGGAAACATATAAGTGTAGAGAAAAGAGTAAACATGCTTGAGATTAGCTAATGATAGTCTGGCAAGTAGGAATTTTGCACAGCAGTGTTTTCCATCCACTTTTGATTTTGTACTTTATGGCAGAAGTCTAAACTCTAACAAATGTAACTTAGAAAATTTGTACAGTTAGGGAACTTAAATGACCTCAGATGAGGAAGAAACAAAAAAGGCCTATAAAGATCTGAATTTTGGTCTTGGTCACTAGAATTATGTTAAAGAATTACATTATAGAATTTGAAAAGGTTCTAACCTTATTTTTGTTCTGAAATGCATCCCAGGTAGCTGTGTCATAAGCCTAAAATTTGCAACACCAGGAATGTTTGAAAAAAAGTGCCATATGAAAGTAATACAAACTGAGGTAATTTTGGCAGCATTTTGGTAGCAAGTTTTCTTACACTAAATCAGTCTAACATTACATTTAACGTCAAGCAAAGTTATTGCATTGCAGGTCCTACTTCTTAGAAAGCTATAGCTGATTCTAAGAAACTAGTCCCTATTTTAATTTGTCAAAGAGAAAAATACTATGACTGTAAGCTGTCCTGACTTTTGACTTCCAAAAAAAGCCCTAGACAACTTATTTTTAGCTATCCCTGCTTTGTTCTGTTTCTCAGCACACAGCATTGTATTGTCAGGTCACCTAACATTGTTGTCGTAATTCATAACCCCAAGTATTTGGGACCTTTAGTCATATGACAACAGCCATATTTATCTATTTATCTATTTGTTTATTTTCTTTATGAAAACTGACATGAGCATTATTATGCATCAGATATTCTGAGAAAAATAACAGTAAGCTATATTGGCACTCATATCCTTCAGGAAATGAGTGTCCTTGAGATGGCCAGCTACTCTTCTGACTTCCAAACCTCTTCAAGCTGATTCATTCACTCTCCATGACTCCACTCACAATATTTCATGTTGATGTAACCCCTATAGCCTATAAGCTAATCAAGGCACAGTTAGATTTTTTTGAAATATATTAAAAAAAAAAGATAGAGAGGGAGCCTGTTAGACCTCCTTTGTATGCTCAAAATTGATGGTGTTGCTTGGCCCAGCACTGTTAGCAATTTCCAGCTTTACCTGTGGTGTCTCATTCTGGAGATTAAAGTCATTAAAACAATGAAGTGAATAATTAACCTCTTCTCTGTAGTGCCTAGAAATAGGACTAGGAACAGTGGGTATAAACTGGAGCAATAGAACCGATATTATTACAACACCACTAAATACCACAGCATAAATCTACTTTGCTGACATTTTAAGATCATAATCTTGTATTCTCAAGTACTATGCTTTCACTTTACACCTGTTTGTAGCAAAACAAATGCATACTGGTTGCATACCATGGTAGAAACTCTTAGAAATAAACCTCAGAAGAATAGGCTGGACTTCAGTTTAGATTTGTAATGGGCCAATTTCCACATTAAGAAAAAAACCAGCAAAAACCCACAACAAAAAACAAACCCCAAACCAACCAATCAAGACAAATCCTCTCTATTTTAGAATATACTTAGACATTTTATTATTTTTATGAGCTTACTGATATTGTAAATGGTATATGTTTGAATTAGCTCACTGGAGATAAGCTTTTTGACAAGTGAAAGAGACAAAAAGAAAAGTTAATTGATGTTTTTAGGTGATCATTAGACTACCCTGGGGACAGATATTCTGTTATCTTCTTTAGAAGGATATTGGAAATATTGTATTAACCTCAGTTTTTAAAAGCAAAGACTAAACTAGGAAACTGAAGAGAGATTCTTCTTTGACCAAAGAAGAAATGTACATTGAATGTCAAACACCTGCATATCAAAAGTTCTTAGAATGTTGTCTTCACAGGGAAGAAATGAACTGCTGACATTAGGACTATAAATGCACAAGCTCACAAATCCCAACTGAGCAAAAACAGTATTCTACTTTGTACTTCTATAGCATTTTCCTATCCAGGATTACAGAATGTTTTATAAACTTTAAAGCCAGAAAAAAAGAAAAGACAGCAATGTATGTAAACTGAAATCAGACATGTTCAGTTTATCTGTCTTCCCCAAATCCACTAGAAAAATAGCATCAGAGAAACCAATGAACAGCAATCTTTGAATGGTATTTTCCCATCAATGGAATCAGGGAATGATGAATGTTAGATGTTTTCCACCCTGCACTGCCCGTTTGCTTACAGAGAGTAGTCATACTGGAGACAAACTAATGGCCTAATGCATAGTGCATTCAAATCAGTCAATCTCCAATTTTCTTACATGCACTTTAGATCAGGCAGTGACAAGTGCACAGCTATTTTGCTGCAAATCTTTTAAAGCAGGGTCAGTAAGAATTAATATTCCTTTATCAGCAAGTAAGAATTAATACTCCTTTATCACATCTGCTCTGTATTATTTTTTTTCTACATGGGCATGTATTTCACCTCCAGGATTTCAGTCCTGGAGCCAAACTTTGGGAAGCTGATAGAATATGATGTAAAGTTTATGATGCTTCCTGGGAAGCATCATTTTTAGAATAAGGGCATTTTGTATATTTAACCTTTGGACAGAAAAAAAATAAATCCCTATTGATAGTTACTGACATAAAGGTAGTATATGAAGGTGAACAGAATTACTATTTCCATGCTAGTAACTGCTGCTTAGTTAGAAAGTTTGTATGGGGAATGAGAATATAACTATCACTTGAAGTAGCACACAGTGAGTTGTACAGGTCTTGTAAAGGGGTTGGGTTCTCCATTCCCCTGTGTTGTCTCACTCTTGCTTACATTTATGGGAAAACCTATGGCATCATGTTCTGCTCTCACAGCAGGTGATTTGGTATCATGACCATGTTTCACAATCAATGATCCAAGCAGATAAGCACATATGTGTCTCACTGGAGTCAATTCTTGCTGAGTTTCTAGGAGAAAAGTGAGGGAGAATAAATAAGACGAGGAGCTCTATCTCAAAAGCAACTGGTAATTTGCAGAGGCACTAAAGAGGAAAAATATGATCAGCTGAAAGGTAAGTTTTAAGAGCATTATGCTGAAGTATTATAGCAGCCTGACCTTGCATGTATCAAGGAAAGTGGTGTCAACTCCATCTAGAGCATCCTCAGATTTCCAGATGTCTGCATTTCTAGATATACCTGCAATTCCAGCTAAGCCTCACAGCAAGATTCACTGTTCCATATCTGATGGTTTTCTCCACTGAGGAAAACAGGAGCCTTCTCTGAAGTACATAGCTGTAGTCATGCCAGATTAGATTTCATCCAAGAGGTTTAGTGTTCAGCAGTTGTCCTAACTAACAACTAGGACAACTTTACATGTGCGTTGATAGCAGTAAAATGAACTTTTTGCAACCTCCTCTCTTGTTAGTGTGTCAATGGTTATTAATATACTTGGGACTGAAGGGAAGTAACAAAAATATTTGATGTATATGGAGTGACTTGTAATAGGAAGTGTATTGAGATTGTGGTGAAACATTTATCTACAGAAAAGTGAAAAATCAATTAAGCTTTTTTTGAAATAAAGATTTTTTTCCAAGGTTTTAAGATATATATATATAGGCAATCTAACAGTTGTTAATAATACATCTTAAAATATAGTGCTGTCTTTATGGTTGTAGCTAGTGAAATATAAACTAGTGTGCAAACCTTTGGCTGAATCTAGATAGTTTCAAAAAGAAATATGTAGTCATGATAATAATGATTCTATGATTCTTTCAAAAAGTTTGGTTTTATTTATTTTGAACAGTTAATGGTATGTGACCAACCTACCAAGCCTTTCACCTGGGTCATACACTAAGGCAGAGAGTAAATCCTGCCTTCTCTATAGACATAATTTTCTGTAGCATAGAAACATCAGCTCTCTTGATCCACCTCCATTATATATCCAATTGATGAAATACCCTCAGCAGCAGAAATTACTCAAACAGCAGTGTAGCAAAAACATGTATCTTATGCATCTGAAAAAAAACCTGTGCCTTTCACAGTGGAGGAGTGTGTGTGTGTGTGTGTGAGTGTGTGTGTGACAACACTGGCCATGTTCTCAGAGCAAATATACTACCTAGTGTTCAATACTAGACCACTTAATTTGGTCAAGTCAAGCAAAGACTCTCTGAAAATCTCTTCTCTGAAACAGTTTATGTGGCCTTTCCCACATGAATAAAAGGGATCATAGCTGCTGATAGAGCCTCATAAATATATCTCTTTAGCTTCACTATAAATGATTCCCATTCTCCTCATAATATGTCTCAACAAAAAAGATAGTTTATTTGTCATGGAGTACATATTGACCCAAACTTCTTATAAACATACCTAATACTTCACAGTGTTAGTGTAGGATTTGCTGCTCCTCACACTCACGAGTAAGACTGTGTTTGTACATTGACAGGACAATTTGGAAATATCAAAAATTATGTCAGGAAAGCTAGGAAATATGCCAACACTGTTTTAAATCCTTTAATATTAAAAAAAAATAATAAATAATTAAACAGCTATTACTGTTTCTCCCTATAGCTTTTCTGTAGAGTTGACTTTTGTCATCTTGCTTTTGCCATGTGACTTAAAAATGACATTAGTTAGATCTGTGCCTGCCTTATTGAAATGAATTTAAATTTATGCACTGTCCAAAAAAACCTCATGATTTTAGTGTACATTATACTGCTTTCAGATTAACTTGTACTGTGGATAATGTTATTCTTCTTGGGAGAGAGCATTTAGTAGTTCCAGCTCCATTCTTTTGTGGGTTGTGTTAACTGTTCTTTGTTTTTCTTACAATTCAATCATGTTATTTTCTGGTTTGATCATACAACAGCTTATTTTCAAGTCACTGAAAGTAATTGAGATGCCCTAAAACAAAAATAAAGTATGCTAGACCTTTGCCCAATTAAGAATCTCAAGGGTCTATGAATGACTGTGCACAAAATTACCTGCCAGGATCAGAATGTCATCAGCTTCCTCAGGTTCCCAGGACAACATGGTGAACCTTTCACTGCTCACAACTGAGCCAAGTGCTGGCTTTGAGGCTACTATTCCATGGATGAAAGTACAGTCACTGACATCCTACAGAGTAAAAGGGTGTGCACACAGAAATAAATTTTATATGTACAGATAACCTACCAAGGATGCCTCAGAAAGCAAGTTAAGATAGGTATTATCACTTTCACCCACAGCAGTCAGAACAAAATACTCCCAAAAGCCATGAAAATTCTGAAAATTGTAGTTGAATGTTGGAGTCGTCTAAGAGGGGTAAGAACTCTCAGTATTCTTGAGATGACTGATTTTAAACAGAGGCTCTTAAAGCTAGGTAGAGGAAAATAAAATATTAAAAGTAATAAACACCCTATACTTTAAGTGTGTAAATTAATTTGTAATTAAAAAAATAAAATAATTTCCCTCCCCATCTTATTTAGTTAGTTCTTGAGATAACTGTGTACCTTTATTCTGAACTTGAAATCTGCAAAGAATTTACTTGGTGAGATCAGTGCATAACTTAGCAAAGATCAGCTTGATTTGGATTTTAATGTGACAGAAATCTTCCCCTTTGACATTCCGTTTCCATAATCTGTCCAATTTTAAAATTCAGCATCAGTTCTGTTTAAAATCTGGTTAGTTTCCTTTTAAAGCTATTAATATTTCTCTCTGTCCTATATTATTTCATTTGTTGCTTTATTTGGTTGCTTCAATATTTGTATATATCATGTATATTAGCAGACAAATCTCATAGAGGGATAAATTTAGGATTTCAGTAAGTGCCTTTGTATGTTCACTTTTTATGGCAATCTTGATTTGATTTCACACTAAACATATGTGGCTTTCATATTAAAATAATAAAATGAATCATCTCAGTACATAGTGGGCAAAGAATTAAAAATTAGAATGGTGGCTGAGCAGAAGGAGTCTAGCAATAAGAAGTTAGAGAAGACTGATGCCAAAAGTAGACTAATTTTGTGCAGCTGACTGGGAGAATAGCAGTAAAGAAGAACTTGTCCCCATCTGATGTTAGCAAGTCTTCTTCTAGTAGTAAAATGCTCTTAATAAGCAAAAAGTAACGAGTAGATCTCCTGTGGCTGTGCGCTTGCCTTGTATGTTTTGTTAGCAAGTGTTGGCTGCCGTCTGTGAAGTTATAGGAAGGAGATTTCATGTGTGCAGAGGCTACTGTGTGCCTCAGTCCTTGGGTGGTGGTAAGATCTGGAAGGGGAGCAGTGTTGAAGGCTTCCAAAGTCTCTGTGCTCCCCTTCGGCTCCCTGCAGATGGGCTTTAACAAAAGGAAGAGATAAATTCGGCATAGGTGGGACTGTCTTTTCTTCAGTTAAGTGCTTCTGCTGACTGTGCTGTAGGGGAGGTGGGTGCCCTAATGGTTACTGTTGGGAGTCACTGTGGTGACTGTGCCGCCCCGCGGGCCTGCCATGCAGGGACAGCCTTTGTCGGGGGATCACAAAGATTCGCCTCCCTCCTTGTCCCCTGAGTGGGACGAGATGAGGGCAGCATTACGAGCTGAGACAGGAGCTTGTCTGCTATTGTAGTCATGAGTAACAGGTGTTCCGTTCCACTGATACACGAGCACCCTCTGTGTTGTGTTGTTGTGACTTCTGTGGCTATTTCAAGAAGAGTGACTGGCCCTGCACACCTTTTTGGTGAGAAACAGCCATAGTGGGTGTTTTTTTCAGGGATTTCACTTTGAACTAGCTCTTTCTCTAATCTGCTCTTTGGAATGATCATCCACTAGTAGTTAAATGTATTAACAGCTTTCAGAACACATCTCTTCCTGTCTCATCTAAACTAGATGCAATTTATGTGCTCTAAGTCTACTCTGAGGTATGAACCAAGCATGGCAAATTGGGACAGCTGGAAAATGCATTTTGAGGCTCCAAAAGAAAATGCTAATTTAGGCACAGCCCATCAGGTTTGAGTGCTCTTAACTGCTCTCTCAGATCAGAAGGAGCTAACTTGATGAGGGAACCCAAATTCCCCTCCTTCCTCACTCTCTTTTTACTTCTGTGAGAAGATAGCCTCTCTGAGACTGCATTTAGTCTTGGTTTAAATACTTTTCTTAGTATTTTCTGCATTAGTTTTCTTGGCACAAGTCCATTGGGAAGTAGTATGCTTAAGGAATAGTATAGCTAAGGCTACCAGCTTGTTGATCTCCAGTTCTTCAGTTGCTTTGGAATATCATCAAATGCTGAGGTAGACAGATTTGTAACCAGGAGGCCCAAATTCTCTCTCTCACGTCCTGCCTATTTCAGTTTTCAGCAACTCACTAGAATTGTTCTTTTCTAGACTGAACAAAAAGTGAGTCTCTTAGCAGAGAAATAATCTCAAAATCCCTGCTCATTTGTTCTGAATTTATTTTGTTATTTATATCTGTGCTATCATTCTGCAGTAACTTGGCTTAGTTATTTCCCTTGATGTAATAATACCAAGATGACCACTTTCCTCAGTTTTCAAGTACATGGTTGAAGCAAAATTACTAATTACTAAGAATAATTTAGTAAAAAAAAAACCAACTCTCAATAACTTTACAAATATTGTTTAATTACCAGGTGCAATAAATATTTGATTAGTGCAATGTCTTTTAATATCACCAAGTTGATTTTATTCAGAAGAGAGCCTTCTAACTAAAATTAAGGGTGTTTTTCTACCTGAAAATCTGAGATTAATTTGTTTTATGAATCTTATGTAGTGACAGACTTTTAAGTTTATTATTGAAGTACAGTGAATGAAAAGTGATTCAGAAATAAGCTTTTAATGTTATTGTCGATAGCTTAAGTTTTATTTCAATTATAAATGAGACTCTTAGACAACATGAACAAAAATATTCTCACTATGCTTAGGAAAAATGTTCACTTCTATTACTATGCTAGATCAGCTTTTTAGAAAAAATGTAACACAAAATAGTTGATCACCATCATTAAGTGCTTCACTGAAGCACACTTTTAACTGTCTGATGCAATTAAGCATTGAAAGAAAGGAGGGAAAAAAAGTATTCAGATTGTTTCATACTTGGTTTAAAGTTACATCACAGTCAAAATTCACAAATTTCATCTTGTTCTGGATTCCATTGCAAATATTTGCACTGGGAATAAGGTGTTCTCCAAAATACAGATATATTTATTACCTTTATCTTGTGATATCTGCTGTAAACTTTACCTGCAAAGATTCTCAGAAGATAGATTGTTGACATTGCAGGTCACCATAGCAGTTGCCATGAATGATGAATGGGATTAAGCTCCAAACCTAAATGTAAATTTGGAAACCACTGCAGAAATGGCCATCATAAAAGTGTTTTTGAAGTGCAATGGTTTCAAATTTAACATTTACCATTAGTAACATTTTCAAATGAAGATCAGAATTTGTATTTGATGGTTTTAATATCTTAATGTGAGTTTGCATCAATTACTGATCTCTCTTTTTATAGCCCTACAGTTCTACTTCACTGGGAAGATAAATGATGTGAGAATACAACTTCATTTTCTAAAACTTCTAAGTAACGATGAAACATATAGTCTTAAAACAACTCAACAAACGCAAAACCTACACAATCAACTAGTTTTCAAATATACCAAGATACTGTGTCTCTTTCCTTAGGATTAGACAAAATCCTTAGCAGGAGTAAAAGCTCAGCTAAACTGTAGTGACCCTATTTTTAACAACTACAATGGAAAAGATCTTGAATATGGATGTCAGAAGACCAGTCAGGGAAATAGAAGATGCTTTTTCTGTCATGCAAAGCCTCCTATCAAGCAGATTAACTCAAGTACCTAGCTTGAGTTTGCTTTTTTTGCACATAAAAGCAAACGTTTGCCAAATGTTTCTGTGAACAACTCAGAATCGGTATTATCAATCATTTCCAACTTGCAGGAACACTTCAAACCTTGGGATTTTTACTGTGCCAAATAAATTTTTCACAGAGATGTATTCAGTGGTTTAGGGAACTTGCAGTTCCATTAGCTGTTCTGCTGTTACATTCCCAGGCTTGTCAGTCTGCCACTTTCCACAAATTACATTTGTGAATTTAAAAACAAAAGCAATTCCTACTCATTTCTTTTGCTGTCTAGGATACTATTATTAATTCCAGATATTATGCTGATTATTTGCATGATGGTAGTCAAAACAATGATGAAGTATTTCCCTTCAAAGATTGCATCTCATTCAAAACAAATTTTACCCTTATGTTTTGAAGCATTCGCACAGACTTTTAACTATTGGAATTTCATGCCTGGCAATATTTTAAACAGTTGCATTCCAATGCAACTGCATAACCTGGAAATTCCAATACAACCGAATAATCTGTTATCTTCTGAAAACAGCTTAATTTTAATATGCTGCAGTTGACTTAAAGGTTAAGCGACCTCTTAAAAGAATGTGAACTTGTGAATTAGGGAGTTCTTATACTCTCAGGTGGCATTTTATTCACCACAAGAAATAACTGCTAATGAGCTCCCTAGCTAGCAAAAGCTAGGTGTAAAATAATGTAAAACTTGAAATGTCTAATGTTTCTTAAGAAAATACTCTGTGAGCTTGGCTTATTAGGTAAATTATAATAGATCAAAGAAGGAAAGGGTAAAACCAGGTGTCAAAAGCTGAGAATGACCAACTAATTTATTTTCTAATGTTATTTCATGGTCTACCCTTATTAAAGTATTTGGTTAATACAATTTGCAAATAAAAGGTTACTTCATCTAAAAAGTGTGTTGGATTAATGTGCATAAAAACTCAGTATGATGGCTCAATATGCTAAAGAACAAGCTCATTATGTAGGAACCATTTTAATTATTTTTTTTGCTGTTCAAATCAAGCTTAAGCAAATTGAAGAGTCCTGATTTGGAGCATTTAGACTAAAAAAAAAATACTGGTTTTTTTTTTAAATCCTTTCCTTTGAGAGTTCATCCCTGTGATAAGGGAGGAGAGTATTCTAATAAGAACCATAGAATGTGCTCCAGCACACTGCACGGGAAGGCTAAATAACTGACAAGTGCAAGAGAAAACCTCAGAGGACAAATTGCTTGTAGGAACAGTGAGGTCTCACCCCCTTGAGCATAGTAAGCACTGCTACTCTGAACACTAAGGCAATAATTATTCTGCGTTCCTAATTTTGCAAAGCACTAAAGGAATTCTATAATCTCAAACCCATTCCACAAAGTATCTGGGCATATGCAGAGCTTCTGCTGACTTCAGGGAGACTTAAGAAGTTAGCTTTACAGCACTGAAGTCTGTGCTTAAAGGCAGATGGGTGCTTAGATAAATCAGAAAGCAAAAATACAGAAATGTAGCTGTATCTGTAAATGTTTAAAATTTTGTGTATTTTAAAATAACTGCACTAATCATAATGTTTCAATTAGTTGTAAATCTACTATAGGAAAATTAGTGTATGTTCAAGCTATAAAATATCATAATATAAGTGCAGTTAGGACCACCTCCAAAAAGAGATGTAGTTGCATAAAAAGGGGATTTCAGTCCAAGATAGGCATCCACAATGAAGAGGAAAGCAATAGGAAGCTGTAGTTAGCTCACATTTAACCCTAGAAATGTTTTAGTCCTCTGGATGCTTCTGTTTGTATTCTTCAAGGTTCCTGGCTAAAATTTATCTGCTTTCAGAGGGTTTTTATGTTTCTGTCATATTTTCAGAAATGTACTTCATCCTGCAGCTCATGCTTGGTCCCAAAAACTCCTCTTCCATGCAGTAGCTTTGTCCTGCAGGCTGGTGCTGACTATGGAAAAGAATCTTCCTTGGTTCCCTTCTCACTGTGATGAAGGTTAAATTTTACTCTCCTTTCTTGGGGATTGTGCCTTAATTGCACTGATTATATATTTCACATTATATCTCTGGGACCAGAACCCCTCCAGGTGATTGTAATTCCTAAATTAGACCATCTCTCCCTGCCTGTGGGGTAGCAGATCTCCAAATCCCTTTCACAGAGTGATGTAGGCAAATGCCAACTAAATACATCTGTCCAGCATGTGTTATGGCCAGTGATTGTCTCCCCAGAGAGACAGAGGTTAAAAAACTAGTATAGAAATAGGGTGTTTTGTATATGAAGATCATTACCTCACCTCAGAGTAATCTTTTAATAAAGAACTTTAAATTTATCTTGTGAGGTGCTTGCTCCATCTGGAAAGCCAGTGACTTCAGAATACTCAGAAGCAGTAGTACATCTTTATAAAATGGCAAGAGAGAGCCTGCAACAAAAAAAAAAAAGTGAGCATAAAATACTATTTATTTTATCATATAATTGACTGAGAAATCAGTCTGATAGCTAAAAGATAGTGAGAAACTTAGTTCTGTGGGTTTGTCCTATTTTTTTTTTAATTATGTTGTATGAATCTCCTAAGGTGGCATTTTTTAATTATACCAGATTGTTATATATCTCTAACTACTGAAAGTTACCAGAAAATGAAACAGTTTTCTATTAAAAAAAAAATCAACATTCAGTTTTGAGGTTCTAAGTTGCAGGACTTCTCAGTTACTGTGGAGCTTCTCAGTTCATAGCCTGTTGAGTTAATATATTGGGAGTTCCTGTTTGCTATGGACATTCTGTGTCTCCACTGTGTGCTACTCTATGTCTGAAAAATAAGAGTGGATGAAAACTGATTAATAAAAGGATCTGGGCTGTTTAAGGTATCATTTCCCACCCAGTGCAACAGGGTGGTGATTTCAGAATGAGGTAATTTGGAAATATAAGGTACAAAATATTGATTCCTACCAATTGATTACAACATTTTGATTACTGCCAATGAAATGGAACAGCTGAGGGGAAATGTTCTTTCTCTGACTTTATCAGCAATAAATATTCCCAGGAAAGTAACTGTAGATTGTATGTTTGGAAGTAGTTCTGAATGTCCTTTGCTGCTGGTAGTCCTTGACTGTCAATGGAGGCAAGCTGGCTTTAACTTATTTTTTCAACAGTCCCAGCATGAATAAATTTCTGCTACATTTTGTCTCTAGCATTAGCATTGTATTCTTTTTTTTTTTTCCTCCTTCTGATTAGGAAATGTCCTAATTGCTAGCTTATCCTATTGCAAGATGGCATATAGCTCAGGGGCTTGTATTACTTTGAATATTCTTCATTTCCCCAAGTATCTACCAATGAGCAGTAATTTAGCTTTCAAGGTGTTCAGTAAACTGATATATGTTACTCTCTAAGATCTTCATCTAGAGAGCACCACTACTTGCAATGCTTGCTCAGAACTTTAGACAGCATTTTGATTTTTAGTCCTTAATAACACAACTCCTATTTCAGAATATTTCTGCCATTAAAAAAAAAATTATAACAAACCTGTTAACAGATAATTGGGAGTAAAAAAAAAGCACAGTGAAAGACAATGTAAAGTTTGCATATTTGCTGTTGCATATCTCTCTTCTCAGCAACAGCTGCAGTTTAATTAAACTCAAATGTTTGCAGGTATTCACAAGAGAATACTGTATAGGTATGTTTGTACATATATATACAAATATTCATATTCAGATGAAAACATTTCTCTTTGTAAAAAATTATAGGCTTCTAACACAGTAGTAGTACCTTTCTCTGTATTCTAGTGATTAATGTTCAGCTTTCCTTCTGATATGTAAGGATAAGGTATCATCAGAGAAAAATCCACAAGAAAGCACCATAAAGCAATAAGGGAGGAACACCAGCTGTGCTCATAAATTTGGACAGTTACTATAGTTGAAAATTGTTATCCATCCTAAGACTGGTATTATAGTTAGGTGAGTTTAGTGCATCAGAAAATATGAAAGGATTTAATAGGTCTTAAAGAAGGAGAAGAAAATACATACACACAAAAAGGGTTTTTTAAAGATCAGAAGAGCTTTAGATGTTTATCAATAGTAGTCTCATCACAGGTAAAAGTTCACTGGGTAGCATATTGAGCTGCAAGTTCAAAATATCAATAAAGTGTGTGAAATTTTAAACCAGGACACATTATAGGATAGTTGTACATAACTTTTGGTGCTTGTGTTATAAATATTTCCACTCAGCAGAGGTGTTCATGAAAGTTGACAAGAAACCAACACCACTAAATCATTTAAAGTTAATTTATTGTTCAACTGTCTAATGAACTAGTCCAAAGAGGAACTCTATAAATATATACCCATGGAGATTTATAACTAGGTCAGAATGCTGCTTCCACATCTATTACAAATTAATTAGGTACAAATAGCAAAAGAACCTCAGTGACAAACTCCATCATCTCAAAATTTCTCTATAACTGGGCTGTATCAGCAGCATTTGTCAGTGCTTAGTTAAAAAAAAAAAAGGATTAATTCTTACAGATGCTCTACACAGTATGTGTTCATTCTGATCCCTAAACAGTGTTTCTAACATTTAACTGGAGAAAAGCATATGATTAATGCTTGGGGTCATTCTGCAGCAGCTCTGTGAAACTGCCACAGATTCAATCATTTACCCAGAAAACAAATTGTTATCAGTTTTAATATGAAAAAGTGAGGAAATTTTTTTATGATAGCTACATTATTAACACATTTAATCATGGTAAAACTCAAACTTATTTTTGTTATTGTTGAAATTAAGTTAGAAAAGTGGTAAACAATAGGATATAACAATATTTTTCAGATAAACATTTATCTGAAAGTTTTTTTATGCTTTTATGACTATTGTGATCCATATTTTCAGCCTGGTGATTAATAAACAGGCACTGGCAGAATAAAACCTTTATTACTCATATGTGAAATATATTGCATCCTTTGGACCTGTAAAGGGACAGGTTTAGCAGAGCTTTACACGAGATTATTTTTTTTGTTATTTCTTTATGACTCTCAAAATCTGAAAATGATGACCAAACAGATAATAAATAATTATTAAGATGTTTATAGACAAGTGTTTAATAAATTGAAACACTTTAAATTATTTTCTTGTTCTTGTCAGAAACATCTATAGATAAACATAAATGCATGTATATTTTTGAAGGAAGCATAGATATAGTATATATGTCCTCTAATCCTTAAAAAATAGCAATATTCTGTGTTTTAAAGGTTTAATGTGTTTGTTAAGAGGCTTGATTTTTAGGCATTCTACTGTAGACAGTAATTGAGTGACTTCAGCTGGATCCACAGTTATTTTTAGGTCCCATATTTGGAAGTGTCCTATGTAGTTATTTCTAAAAATTGTAAGAACAAAATATGACTAACTTTTAAAGTTGGGTTGTTGTTCCCAGATGATTGAAATTTTTCCCACCTATAATGGGTGGAAGAGTGTTGGTATTTATTAGTAAGATAATGTCAGCAGGTTTGAGTTTTTGATTGTCCATGAAAGTGCAAAGTGGGATAATTAAAAAGTAATGTAGTGTACAGAATATTTAAAATATAATAAAGTCATGCTAAAGATGAGCAGAGTCAAGGGATATAATGTTACAGCAGAAAGCATTTTTTACCTAAGTTGCATTAGTGTACTAAAATGCCAAAATAAATTATGTGAAAAAAAAAAAAGAAAAGGTAACTTTTAAATAAAATTAGTTCATATAAATTTTAAGGAGGCTATCAGCTTTTATGTATTCCTTATAATTTAATTTACTGACTTCTCAACTGCTTCATTTCCATCCACATCAATAGGGAATAGTGGAGGGAAAGGGCAGGGAATACATTCAGGGCACAGCCGTGACCCTGATGAGAGAACTTCTGCATTTTAATTCCAAACTAGCATTGATAACATTTCACTTGTCAATACATGTGAAGTAAAATTAATTGCTTAATGGGAGATGGCACTTCCTAGCACCATGGCAATGGGAGGAAAGAATCTTTTTGGTAGGTGCCAGATGTTCAGAGGCAGTGGTGTCAGTGGGGAAAACATTATGTCCCATGTTGGCTAGACCTTTCACTCTGGTACCTCTGACTCTAGTGCAGTACAGGAATTGCCACTCTCCAGATATTTTCTATAAAAATACATTTTCTGTATTTTCTGTAAAAAAAACCAACAAAAACCCAAACCCAATACAGACTGAAACAAATGCATCCATTAAATACAGTGGAAATGAATGAGGAAAAGAAAGTATCAGAGATCTTAAAATCATGTTAGGCCTCTTAAAACTGGGCTATCACATAGAGAATTCAAGGTGCAGAGCCTGGCGTGACTGAAGCATTGCTTTGTCCAGTGTGGGAATGTAGCAGCTATGGCAATCATCCAGCAGTTTAAACCTTCCTGGACACCTTGGATCCAGTCCATATCTAATATGCAGTTCCTCAGCCAAAAGAAAAAGTTATTAAATTACTTGCAAAGGTCCAAAGATCTGTAACTGAATCTATAAGAACAACAACAACAAAGAAAATATTATTTTTGTTTTAATAGATGGTAAAATAATAGGAATCCCCCTGAAATGTAGAGCTATTTTTATTGCACTCTACTGAGGAAAAAATGATTTTATTTTTCTAAATTGTTTTGACTATAGAAACACAGGTCAATGTTTCAAGTTGTCAGAACAATATAATCCACAGCAGTCTGTATCTGATGGCTGAAGACAAGCTTTCTCAAGTTAAATGAGGGGAGTTTGTCCTATCCTGTGTTTTCAGTGCCTTCCCTTCTGATATTCAAAGGTGGTGAGGACACTGCAAAGAGAGTGCAGGATAAAAGGCAGCAATTATTTCCCCCAAGGCTTACCTGGCAGGGAAAGGATGAAATAAAAGGAAACTACAGATGACTAGGTTTGGAGGAATAAGGAGCAGTAGGGAAGTGAGCTTGAAGGCAGAAATGTCATTCATATGTGAGGGCAATGGGATCCATTCCTTGTGCCTAGTCCATTCTGTTTCTTCATTGTTCCTCCTTTGGAAAGACATTCAGGTAGTGCATTAGTTCCCATTTGGATCAGTCTTATCATTACAGACACACTGAAATGTGACAGATAATTATGCTATTTGCAACTGCAATAGCTAGAGGCAGCTTAGATGAATGCCTTTTAGTACACAGAGCTAGTCTAAAATGTATTATTTTGATAAAAAATACATTTCCAAATTAAACCACTGATAGAACCCAGGCTGGTTTAGGAGGTGAAATGTATTGCATCCAGGAAGTTTTTCAAGGATAGAGAATATCTGGGGAAGTTGCAAACTGATTTAATACTTGAAACATACTGACTTGGATTTGTGATCTGTTTAGATAGCCAGATATTTCCTGCATAATTCAACGGAATGACAATGAACAATTGTGTTTGTGTTTTCAGAGAATTTAGAAAAACACTTCTTTGTAAAATGTCCTCATACACATTTGCATTTATTCTCTCTGTTGCTAATACAAAATTGTGGCTTTTGAACCAAGTTCAGTTCCATGTATTAAAAAATTGCTCCAATTTGTTAATTCAGATTAACTATGTGATCCATCATCCTGTAGCATCTTTTCCAGAGCAGTGTTTTAAGTGATGACTTATTGCCTATTTGCAAAGAGAAGTGAATGGTACAGAAAACGTAATTTACTTTTCTGTTAGACTGATTTTTTTTTACTAATTGGAATGTCATACACAATGAAATATTCAACAAAAAAGACAGCCAAAAGAAATGTCAGTAATGAAACCAAACAAAATCATCGCATCATTGGTTCAAGTTCAAATAATATTAATTGGGCTAAGTACTTGCATTTGTGGGTGACAGGTAGTTATTTTCGAGTAATCGATAACTTCTCAAGTGAAAGTAGAATTTTTCTAAAGGAAATGAAGCTCAAAGATAGTAGATTTTTTTTTTCATGCAGTAAAAAAGTTTTTGTTTATAAAGACTGTAAAAAGTTATTGTTCATAAAGGATGTACTGAAGTATTTTGACCAATGTAATCACAAGATTTTTGTCTTCTTGCTTTCTTTAACTAATTTTCAACCACTGCAGCTTGCATCCGTCTTCCACCAGAATATGGTAAGTGTTGCAGTTGTATGGACTATATAGGGAAGGAATATACCATGTAGAGCAAAAGAAGTGAAAAATACAGAGGAAGAATAGAATACATATGTATCATTTTGGACAATAACATTATGTATACTAGAAACTCCTGCTGATAGGAGCAACTTAATTTGTTTCATCTCCCATTCTTAAAGACTTATACAGTGGTGATTCACTGTTGGAAAAAAGCCATCTTGTCTTTCTATAAAAGCTATTTTACTCAGGTAAAAATTGAAACCTATTTCTTCGTAGTGAAATAAAAACATTACACTGTATAACAAACCACAGATTTGGTTGAAAACCTAGGAATTTGGTAATCAGGTTTTGCCAAGCATACTCTTTACAATCATATAGACTGTGGTTAAATGAACATTGTGTTTTATGCTTTCATTCACTGTGGTAAGACTGAAAACCTGTATTGTACTCCCAGTTATCAATGGGTCATTTGCAAAGTGGATATCTAGTTTTGTTCAAAGTTTTCATTTAGGACCCAGGAGATGGAAATGAAGGACATATTTATTAAATTTGTAGATAGCAGCTGCCTAATGGTGCTGAAGGGAATTTAAATATATGACATTTAATATTAAAAATGATGTGGACAAGTTGGAAAAATGATCTGAAAGAAATGATACAGAAGATCAGTAGGAGCAGGTGTAACACTGTGAGCTTGGACAGGAATGGAGAACAATGAATTATGAAGAAAATACACACCCCCGAGTTCTGAGAGATATCACTTGTAGAACATCAGACTATTGCCATGATGCCATTATCAAAAATTTTATCTCCTACATAGGATTTAAAAAGAGCAGCAAATGCTAAATTAACATGAGTTGGTTTTGAGAAATGGTGAGCAGCTTGCTTGCCCTTATTAAAAGCAAATTTGACTTTATTTTTCATATAGTGACTACTCTTTCCATTGCCCATTTTCTATGCCTCTTGTCTTTATTTCTTACAGTCTGTTGGAATCAGGCAGAGTTTTTAACAGATGGTTCTACTGAACCAAAACAAACCAAATCAATCAATGAAGTTTTCAGCACAGTTATTAACTGGAACATTACCTGTAGGATGGTCAAGGTAATCCTTCAGCTGTATTCAGAAACAGAATAGCATCACTTGAAGTACTCTGCACCAGTTGAAGAAACTGCAGAAGAAAGAAAAAAGCCAGAGTCCTTATAAACAGCTGAAATAACTTGCTTAAATGTTTTACATAATGGCCCTTGGGCATAGAAAAAGCCATTGCATAGAAAAACAGAATAAATAGTTCCACTTGTAGTGAATAAGACAGAAAGTAATGGACTTGAACTGCAGCAAAGTACGTTTCAGTTAGATGTTAGAAAAAACTTCCTAATGGCAAAAGTTATTTTAATTGTAGTATTCAAACAATAAGAAATCTTCCCTACATTGGCTCAATCCAAACTCTAATATCACAGCATGAAATTAGAGTGGAAAAGCACCTGCTGATAGCACAAGGTCAGGCTCTTAAAAATGCCTTAAAGAACCATCCTGTCCGAAATGCAAGCACAACAAAATAACAAATAATCACAATAGCTGAGTTTAATTGAAATATTTTAAAACAATCTATTAATGACTGTAATGGAAAAGGGTGAGGCTTACAAATATGTTTAGAAAAAAAAGTCCTCTTAAAATACATAGTTTCATTCACTAGTCTAAGAATAAATTCTTTAAGATTAGGAATGACACACAGTATAATTAATACATAAAGAAGAGGATAAATTCTAGCCTTCAGTTATGGAATCATAATCCATTAGTGTGCAAATACCAGTATGTTAAAAAGCACAGTTTAAAGTTCTTTGGGATTATTCTAGCTAAAATGTACATGAGAAATGTAAATCATTATCAAAGCATTTATTCCCTACTTCATTAAACATGCAGCTTGCCAGTTTCTATTTTAATTTCTTTTTAATAAAATGTACTCTTCCTGAAAGATGCTATATAGATATCTGAAAGGAAAGAAGATGTTTGTTTAGCTGCAAAACAAATGCAGGACAGGAAGAAGAAAAGTACTTTGCAGTGTCTCAATCTGATTTAAGAGATTACCTAGAAATGTTATTTGTTGAGACTGGTAAGAAAGATGATGGTGCTTCTTGATTTGGGTTTATGGATTCAAATCAATAAGCACATGGAATGAACGGAAAGAATTTATGAAACTTCATAACCTATCATTTTTGAATTAGATTGTATTGCCAAATGACCTAGGAGAGAAAATTAGGGCAATTTATTTTTTAATGGGTAGCAAAACAATTTTATTTATCTTTGTACTCTTTTTTTTTCCATTTAATATTTCTCTACTGGCAGAAGTGGTAATCACCATATTATAGCCTCTGCATGTTTTTCAGCCTCATTTTTAGGTTTAACACCCAAACAAGATGAAAGATAGCTAAGTGCTGTGGAACAAATTTACAACAAATGTCAATCATCACACTGATTTTACATAAATTTCATACTTGAAACTATGCATAGAGAACTGGAAACTCACTACCAATCTTCCTGTATATTTAATGTTCTAAGATTAAATACAATTTAAATTGTTTGACTTTCAGCTCACAAAAGCTTGATACCATAAATATTAAAACTGTTATAAATATTGATTTTTAAATATTGGACTTTTTCTGTAAATATAATATACTCCATATATTTTTAGTAAAACATCTGTTAAAAAAGGATGATCCCCTGTTCAAAACTTTTTAAGAGGTGCCATGAGAAGTCTTTTTTTTTTTATAGAGTCATCTCTGAGTCCTGGACAGTTTCTACCATTTTTTCAACTTGAGCAAACTACTAAGTTGTATAGTAGAAGAAATGTAGTTAAGTGAGGCAGGATTTATATTTTCTACTTACTTTGTTTCTAACTTCATAGCTTCTTTAGTCCTCTTTTTCCTATCTATAAAAACTTCAACATGTTTTAAATAGCTGGTGATTCACAAAGCAGAAAGCAAATTCACCACTTGAACTGGAATGTAAAAAAATATTCACACTGATTATAAAAGACTGATACTAACAAATGATAGAAAAATACCTTTCCCTTTATGGAAAATATATTTTGTTAAAGCCTAATCTAAATTAATGTTACTAGTGCTAACTGTAGAGAGTGCTTCAATGAAATGGAGACTTAGGCATTTTAAAAGCAGAGACATTGCATAATGTCTAAAGTACATGGGTTCATGAAGGCACGCAATGTTTTTAGTAGTGCCCCCATAGGGAAATACAGATGCAAAAATAGTTCTTAACAAGTGATAGCAAACTGCAAGTTTATTCTTACTTCAATCAATAAAACCAGACCATATTGTGCCTTATAATTAAAGGAGCTATGGCAAATGGACATACCTGCTTACGGGACCTGCAGTGTCCCAAGCTTCATTTTCACACCCATGGAGCAATTGTGTTAATATGTACTGCTGATGTTTAAAAGACAATTATGGAAAATTGTGGGGGAAAAAAAGGAAGTAGAAAACCCAGATACAGTTATGTTGGTTTTTGTTTGAGAACAAAGATCAACATGCCAGCATTTGTGTTTAGGTCCCACTGTCTAAAACATGGATATTAGTAATGAACAAGGAAGTTGTGTCCATTCTTGTTGTCCAGTTTAACTACAGCATTACCTTGATTTGCAGAAATGTGTGATGATGAAAGTGCCTCAATATTTTTGTATTATTTTTTTCTCCCTCTTCCTTGGTTGGCAAGAGTTGATGAATCAGATAAGGCATCCAAGTTGAAAATCCTGGTAAAACTACTATTCTAGTCACCATAAATGCAGTTTTTACATACTGTACAAAACTAATCTAATGGGCAGCACAGCATTTATTACTGGAAATATCTTCTGAGGACTTGTGCTCATGAAAAAATTTGATTAAGGAAAGCTTTGTTGGTAAATACATGCTGAAAACTGATCATGCGGTATCCGAGAACAAGGCACAGTCCTAGGACAGTATAAGATTAAGTGGTAGATACAAGGGAAACAGTATCAGAGTAATTTATTTTACATAAAACTGAGACATTTGTGTGGTGAATTTCTTTTGTAACTCTGCAGTGTTCTCCCTTTCTAAGTAAAGGACAATCAACATCCATGAAGAGGAACTGGATCCAATTAATAAAATGACTACTCCATTTCCAGAACATTCAACCTCAGAAAGCAATGTGTTATTTATAAATGGGAAATGTGTCTGGGTCTGGTGATCAATTCTCTTTTAGATACTTTATAAGTGCTTTATGTTCCTTAGCTTAAATTAACTTTACCCATCCAACTTGGATGAGCTGTTTAATGTGATTATATAGTGCTTTCTGAATGACTATGTTTGTATGCAAATATTCATTGGACTCTATTCCAAAGTGATTATTAGCAAAGCTGGTGTCACTTGCATAATCACAGTTTCTTCGAAATAATCAGTAATCTAGAGAAATCTTTAAATTTTTCTTCAAAATAATTGATATTGCTGAAATTACTGATATTTTGCCATGTCACCACCTGTTTAGGTAACTTGTGTTGAATGTAAAGTGACATGTCACAACTAGAAGAGTGAAAAATGGCAAATTGGACACTTTAAAACAATTAGATAGTGTTGCCACTGACTAGCAATATTAAAAGGAAGGAAAACATGCAAATTTCTCTCTTTAAATAAATTTTTGTTAGATTTACAGTCTTCAAAAAAAAATTGTTAAGGAACAAATATGCTGGTCTATTTCTTATCAGGCTGATGGGGAAAAAAATGTTTGGCTCTGGGGCAAGAAAAATTATTTTCTTTTTTTGGGGGGGGTGTTTTGTTGGTTTTGTTTTGTTTTGTTTTTTAAGGGGAAAATGGTTTAAATCTAGGACAACCAAGCTGCTGTGTGGACTGTCTGAGTAGCTGTGTACTCATTTGTGTTGTGCTGTATCACCCTTGTAATGGCAAAGCAGACTACTCTCTACAGGGTTTGCTTAGTTACAGGACAGCTTATGTATGTCTTCTATCCATATGTCTACTTCATAATGTGTTCCAGTCCCTAGTGTTGACAAGCAGTAGCTATGTAATTTTTTAATTGCATTGACTGGGAAGAGTAAGTGGGTTTGTACAACTTTTTTAAAAGACTATTTTCTACGTCAAATTGCAAATTATTATAAATTATTTTAGTATTGTCACTTTGAAGATCTCAGCTGAACTGATTTATATTCTTGTTATAGTTTTCTTGATGGTTTAACTGTATAGAACTGAGACCCTCCAAAATATGTTATTATCAAGATCTCATCTATATATACATTTATTAAGAAACTGAAACATTAGCATGTATAGAAGGGTGATTGATAATCATAGGTCTGGCAGAATTGAAACTAGATAATTTATTAGCCAGTGAATGGTTAATATTAAATCAGCGTGGAAATATCTGATAGCAAAACTTTTTAGGTTTTTTGTGAGTCGTGAAATAAGCCTGAAGTCCATGGGTGCAAATATCATATAAATTTCATTCACTTCTTATTACTGAGAGCAGCTTTTGTCTCTGTATCCTGTTCTCTCTGATGGTCAGATGTTATCTTCATATCTGTTTTGAATTACTGCAGTCATCATTGATGGTATACCTGGAGTCTTGGACCAAGTTAGAGTTGGATGCGAATTTGTTAATAGAATATGATTAAATTATAGAGATTGATTAGATTTTGGTTGTATGGAGAACTGCAGTGAATTTAGGCAGTCCAACATTGTCATGACCATTAAACAATGCCCTCAGTGCCATGTCTATGTGGTTTTTGAACACCTCCAGGGATGGCGATTCCACCACCTTCACTGGGCAGCCTGTTCCAGTATTCCACTGGGATCAGGGAAGAGGTTTTACCCCTGTATTTGGCACTGGTGAGGCTGCATCTTGCATACTGTGGTCAGTTTTGGGTCCCTCACTACAAGAAGGGCATTGAGGTTCTAGAGTGTGTCCTTAGACAGTCAACAAAGCTGATGAGGGATCTAGAGCATGTCTTATGAGGAACAGCTGAAGTAGCTGGTATTGTTTAGCCTGGAAGAGACTGAGAGGAGACCTTCTCGCTCTCTATAACTACCTGAAAGGAGGTTTTAGAGAGGTGTGGATTGATCTGTTCAACCAAGTAACAAGAGATAGGACAAGAAGAAATTTCCTCAAGTTACACCAACAGAAGTTTATTGGATATTAGGAATAATTTCTTTACTCAGAGTTCAGGCATTGGAATGGCTTGACCAGGTCAGTGGTGGAGTCCTCATCCCTGGAGGTATTTAAGAGTTGTGTAGATGTAGTGCTGAGGCTTATGGTTTAGTTGAGGACTTGTCAGTGTTGGGTTAATAACTGGACTTAATGATCTTAAAGGTCATTTTAAATCTAGGCAATTCTGTGATTCTGTGATTTTAAATTTATACTTATATTCACGTTATCTCACATCAAAACATAAGTTTTGAACCTAAGATATAGTTGCTTTAAGTAGGCTATTTATGTTCATAACAGTTGGAACAAAGGAAAAATGTTTTGTATTCCTGCTTCGGGTTGTACAAAATGATCTGTCCACATTCGGGATAATAGGATAGCAGAGTGATCTTAGGTTTGACACTGCAGAAAAACTGTCTATAAAGTACTGCTTTGTTCATGGTCTGTAGCTTGTTGGTTGATTGCTTGGTTTATAAAGGAGTCCATTTAATCTTCCAGGTTTAACTATATACACACAAACTGTTAATCAGAGCTTCCCTGGGTGTTCAGGCTACCGTCAGAGAAATAGTTACCTATTATAATAAGAGATGGGGGTAGAGTTTCTCCCTTGCCCTACAGTTCATACCACCAGCAGTACAGAATTCTGTTCTAACTTGGTTGCATTTGACACCTAACACCATGCCAGACTAAATGACCAGACCAATAGAGAACAAGGACTCGGGATCTTAAGAATTTATGCAGGGTGGAATAAAGCAAAATGGATCAGGTTATCCATACAAGACCGTAAATCTTAAACTCCTTAATTGCTAGGAGCTCTCACACAGATATTTCTCAGTCCACCCTCCAGGAGATGAACTGCTGCCAAGTTATCCTTAATTAGTTTTTCTGGATCGTACAGTTTGCTGCAATATGTGTCCTTGAGCTACTCTGAGAAGATATTGAGACATAATAAGCTTTACTGCAATAGGTATTAGGAAGGTGGTGCTTCATGCTTAGAATGGAGAACAATCTTTGTATCTGCAGCCCAGGAAATGTATGTGGAACATCTGCAACCTAACAGCTGTTGAATGTCATTTTGGCTAGATCAAGGGCTTATAATGTGCTTAAGTAATCTACTGCAACTCTTACTTGTAGAAAGTACATCTGTGTTGACAGTTTTTCCATTAATGTACTCACATATATGTTAAAATGATAAACAAAATAGCCTAAAGTCAAGGTGATAATGGAAGATACTAGAAAACTCAAAGATCATTCAAGTTGAGATGATACTTGCTTAACACTTCAGTATAATTAATGACTTTAAGAAATAAAAGTTTCTCTCAAATCCATAAAGCTGTCTTGTTTTATGCCTTTGTGATGCACCTCACTAATACAGTTGTTGAAGTTATGCCTTTTTGAGCTGTATATAATCTATTGTCTAGTGATAAAATTGAGCGTTATTACATTTATGCTTTGATGTTTTAAATGTTGTCTTGCCGGGGGATAATAGACATTCAATTGACACTCATCATGTAGAACCCAGTAAAATACTTAGTAAAATCAGTAGGGGGCTTCTGCTGATTTAATAGTTCTTGTTTTAAGATCATAATAAGCTATATACAGAAATGAAGCTGTCAGATTTCTAATGATTGTTTTTCTTGTAATTATTTTAATAATAGCTTCTTTGTATGACATACATTGATTTTATCTGTTTCCTAAATGATCTTTTGTCATTTTAAAGTTATTAGTAAGCTATTTACCAATGCAACCATGCAAGAAACAGCATACTTTGATGAAGAAACATTGCTAGGCTGGGAAGTAACAGCTTAGTTTAGGAAGAAATGTAGTACCAGTTATGAGTTCAAGAAAGGAAAAAAAGTATAATACATCAAACAAGAAAATTATTTGTGTCAGCCAGGGTAAAGACAGCTCTTAGAAAATGAGGTACCTCATTTTTAATGTTAACTTTCTCACTGATCTGTCTCATAGTCCTTCAAGCATACTCAGAGTCTCATGTCATATAATCTTTACTATCTCATCTTATATGATATATATTGGCAAATGCACTGATCAGATTTTCATTTATTGAATTAATATTAATCTCAGGTATTTCCAGGTTATTTTAATTAAAATACAATGTTGAACAGTAGCAGTAAATAAGTTTTTAATATTTCCATCATATAGAGCTTAAAGAAATAATTTACATGCTAAAATATAAACTTTAAGAAATTAAGATATGCACTGATTAGTTTTGGGACAGTAAAATTAGAAACCGATTACTGGATTTTACAGCATGAAAAATACTGAATAAGTGTTTGAGTAAATATTTTATCTTTTAAAAAAAGTTACTAAAATTAAGCTGAAAGCTAAGTGGAATCAGTTCCATTTTACCTTTGAATTTCTCTCAACAGAAAAAAAAAAAAGCCAACATAGTATGATCTTTTCTCTTGAAAATAAATCAATAAATCAATCTGTAATTATGGCTGAGTTTTTATAAACCAGAATTATTTATGATGCTAAAGAGCATCAATTCAATGACAAATTATTTTAGGTTAGGTTTCAAGAACTGAAAACCAAAGGAAATAACAAAGAAGCATTGCCAGTTTGGGGCTGAAGAAGAAGGGAAAACAGTTATGTGCACCAGAAAGCATGTCCCTTGGCCATAGGAAGGCAATGAAATTTAAGTAAGCGTTGGTGGGAAAGGAAGGAGAAAGGGAAAGTGATGTTATACTAATGATGAACATGAAAGGTGAGCACTTGTTAGAGAAACTTGATGGCTGGAATAGATAAAATTTCCAGATTAGCGAATGAAGGAAACATTGCAAATACAATATAAATAATATAATATGTAAAAGTCAAAATTAATCTAAACTATCTTGGTTGAAAGATTTATATGAATTTTAAATGGACTACATAACTAAACAAAGAGCTATAATAGAAAGTAAGGTGATGAATTGGAAGGAAGTTCTTGATTCAGTACTGCAAAAATAGGTGAAGATTCTGCTCTTAATTTACTTCTTTAATGTTCTGGAAGGAGAAGTATGCAGTCTGTAAATGGCTTTTCTACATTATACTAAATAATATTGAAATGCAAACACCAATAAGGATAGAAGGAATAATGTAAGAGTAGATTATGAAAGCTTTTATTTTCATAGACTATGACTTCAAGCTAAGCAAGAATAATGTGGCTGGCCACAGGATCAGAGATCATCAGAATGTCTTTTGGGTTTTGGATATTGTTAAGGGTTCTTCCTCTCCCCAGAATCTGTAGTATTATTTTCTCCTCATTTCCCCTGGAGATTCTGGTCTGTTTTTCCTTTTCTCAGGCAAGTCCTGCTAACCCACTATTTCCTATGCATTACTTATGCTTGAGACATATTTTGTAATTTTTTTAATCTGTTATCCACAGTAGCTTCACTGTATTCTCTTTATCCAGTTCCTTCACCCTGGGCCTCTGAGCACTTTTCCTTTTTCTTCTCTCCTGATAACTGCATTTTTCAAACCTTTTGAAAGGGTTTAACTATTTAAATATGGTTCCTGTGTGAAGCCTTTGAACTTCAGGGTGATCCTGTAAGCCATAAATGTTGCAAGTAGAACAATAATTTTATTTAAATTTCACAAAGATATTAGGGCAAAGAGAGGAAAGTAACTTCTCATGTATGTGGAAGGAAAACAAAACTGAACTGCAGTGAAGATAAAATATACAAAATTAAATTTTCTAAGATTGGAACTTCCAGCAGAAGAATAAAATAGTCAAATTAAAATCTGCCACCAGAACATTCATTCATGGCTATCAGGGTTGAAAGGAACCTTGGAAAAAAATGAAGCACTTCCTCAAACAGCCCTTAGTTTGTCAGGTGGGATTGACAGCCCTTGGAGATTGTTCTTTCTTCTCTTAAAAACTGCAGCTGCTTCTCCCACATAACATGACTTTTGTAACTGCTTTACAATCGTGTTGTGATTAACTGCTTCTATAAATTACAAGGCTATTGTCTGAGGTACAAGTGCTAAACCCCAAAATGGTGTGGATATAGTAGCTTTGCAGTCTTGCATTCCAGACCTCAATACACAGACCATGAAACAAATATAACATTTATAAAGCATATGCCAAGAAAAGTTTGATTTATGTATCTTTATGTTCTTCATGGCTTATTGTACTTGAGGAATTCCTACTTTATAGGAGTTCTTTTTAACTCTTCAGGTAAAAGAAAGCAGATGGTCATCTCTGTCTGTTTCTTATTTGTTACTTGATATTTTAGGTTATGTCATATCTTCCTAAATGGAATTTTTGTGATCAATTCTCTGTAATTGATCACAGAATTGCTTTTGGCGTTTCAGGGCTAAACCACTGCAAAGCATCTCAATTAATAGCCTGTGGCCTCCTGCCTGAAAACACACCCGAGGCATGTATTAATGGACCAATAAAACTTGGCCTGTCATAACTTGTTGTTTTATTCCCATTCCATGCAAATATGCCCACTCCCAGAACTTGTCACAGGCAACCTGGTATTTCACCTCTGTGTCTGTTTTAATCTCTGATAGATTTTATCCACTTTCTTTCATGAATACTGGCATTATGAAGTGGGTTTTTTCATGTTCATTAGAGCTTTACTTTATATGTGTTTGGTTTCACGGTGTATTTTTTTATCCTAATCCTTTAAACTTGATCCTTTTATGTGAAAATAACACACTTGCTTTTCACTGTTAAGTGGAAAATGAAAAAAATTAATTGCTTTATTTCATTGAGATTCTGGCAAATTTCTGATTTAGCTACAGTTCAGAGTATTCTGTAGCTCACGAGTTTCAATGTATAAGTGAAGAAACATTTGCTTGATAGCTTTTTTCCATGACATTACCATACCTGAGCAATTGAAATTATATGGTTTTACCAAGGGGAGGTCATGTTTGACCAACCTGATAACCTTTTATGAGAACCTAACCAGGTGGATAGATGATGGTAGAGCAGTGGATGTGTTTTATTTTGATTTCAGTAAGGCATTTGACATTGTCTCTCACAGCATCCTTCTGGCTAAACTGAGGCAGTGTGGTCTAGATGATCAGGTAGTGAGGTGGATTTGGAACAGGTTGAAGGAAAGGAGCCAGAGAGTTGTGGTCAAGGGGATGGAGTCTTGTTGGAGACCTGTAACTAGTGAGGCCCCACAGGGGTCGGTGCTGGGCCCAGTTCTGTTCAACATCTTAATCAATGACCTGGATGAGGGCACAGGGGCACTGCCAGCAAGTTTGCTGATGACACCGAGCTGGGTGAAGTGGCTGACACAGCAGCAGGCTGTGCTGCCATCCAGAGAGACTTGGGCAAGCTGGAGGGTTGGGCAGGAAGAAATTCAATGAAATTCAACAAAGGCTAATGTAGAGTCTGGCACCTGGGAAAAAAAACAGCCCCTGGTATCAGTATAGGTTGAGGACTGACCTGTTGGAGGACAGTGAAGGGGAAAAGGATCTGGGGGTCTTAGTTGATGGGAGGCTGACTATGGGCCAGCAATGTACTCATGTGGCCAAGAGGGCCAATGCCATTCTGGGGTATATTAGAAGGGGTGTGGCAAGTAGGTTGAGAGAGGTTCTCCTATCCCTCTACTCTGCCATGATGAGGTCACATTTGGAGTATTGTGTCCAGTTCTGGACCCCCCATTTCAAGAGGGACATAGAATTGCTTGAGAGAGTCCAGCGCAGAGCCTCCAAGATGCTGAAGAGAGTGGAGCATCTCTCTTAAGAAGAAAGGCTAGGTGAGCTGGGGCTCTTTAGCCTGGAGAAAAGGAGACTGAGAGGGACACCTCATCAATGTTTATAAATATATAAATTGCGAGTGCCAGGAGGATGGAGCCAGGCTCTTCTCAGTGATGCCTGATGACAGGACAAGGGGCAATGGGTGGAAACTGAGCCATAGGAAGCTTCATGTAAACATGAGGAGGCATTTTTTTACTGTGAGGGTGATAGAACACTGAAGTCTCCGAAGACTTTAAAGACCCACCTGGATCTGTTCCTGTGTGGCCTGCCCTGGGTGATCCTGCTCTGGCAGGGGAGTTAGACTAGATGATCTTTTGAGGTCACTTCCAGCCCCTGACATTCTATGATTCTATAATGATATTATTTTGCAAATGACACTATTTTAGAACTAAAGGAACCCCAAAATATCACAGAACTTTTCTCTCTATAGGTCATATAAAGAATGATGTTTTAAAGACTGGACTGAAAAAATACTAGTAGAATCCCCCAAAATGTGCTCTGCAATATCCTCCAAATGAAAAAGGGCTTTTTTTTTTTCTTTTTTTTTTTTTTTTCTTCTCCTACATTTTTCTAGTCTGTGGGTCACACAGCTCTGGATGGAAAATGTAGGAATAAAATCAATCACTTCCCAGAAAACATTCTGACAGAAGGTTTATCTGAGGTGATCTAATCTACCAATTTATTCATTTATTCATTAGCAGTATCTATAAAAATACTTCACCAATGCCTGTAACTTTCTGATTAATATCTGTTAATTGTTAAGCCTGGATGAAGTCTCAGCTGTTGGTCTAATAACCCATAGGAAGATAAGCAGAACTAACCCTGAGTAGCAGGGGTTGGTCCCTAAACTATTCATCCGTGTGCCTCAAACATTTTGAAGACAATGTTTTGCCTTCCCTAGGTTCCTTCCTGTGCTGCTGCTGTGTGTTGTGAGGTACAGGTCCAGAGGGCACTCCCTGAGCACATAGCACCTGCCTCCTCTGCTTCCCTGCACTCCACCTAAGAGCAGCAATCTGATTTAATACACTAACCCTGGAGTCAAACTGGGAGAAGTTCCCATCAACAGCAAAGGTAATGGATAATCACCTTTTAAGCACCAACTTCACAGAGTACCAAATACTTTCTCCTTCTAGTCTCTACCTTTCAAGTTTTCACATAGCAATGAAAGCTGTTTTCCATAAAACAGCAGTTTTTCCACCTTAGGAATAAGTGTGCTGCTGTTTGTGTTTACAAGTGGACATAAAATATAAACGTGAACTATTTGGCAGAAAAGAATTCCACAAAAACTGCTACTAATTATTACTATGAGTCCAGTCCAGAACTCGTGAACCACATAAGCCTGACAATGCTGTTGTAGCTGCTTTTCCTTCAAAAAAAAGAACTTATTTTCACATTGGGCAAATTCAATGGGATTTAAGAAGGCACAAACAATTGTGGATACATTTCTGCTTAATATTGAAACAGCATTAAAAGGTATCTTAGTGTCAGAACAAAATAACTTGACTGCAAGACTTGCAGAGTGTGTTTGTGGCTGCAGTCCTGTCCTTGTCATGTTTTCTGACCAAATTACTGCAGTGCTGTGCAAGGTGAGGTTAGGGTTGGCTCAGATGCATGTTCAGTATCCTCCTTTTTTGTCAGTCCTAGAATAGAACACCACAGGTTATACAAACATCTGGTAAATTTTCAGTTCAAAGTACTGAACTGAATGTTAAGGCATCATACTGAATGTCTTGCTCTCTATTAAGAGGTGTATTTCCTCACACATCCTTTATTAAATAATGCTTC
The DNA here is from genome assembly GCA_024611195.1 of Ceyx melanurus. Classification (NCBI taxonomy): domain Eukaryota; kingdom Metazoa; phylum Chordata; class Aves; order Coraciiformes; family Alcedinidae; genus Ceyx; species Ceyx melanurus. Next base: position 28,328 of record JANHGL010015813.1, on the reverse strand, counting down.
TAAAAATCTGATAATAAATGATAGTAAACTGAGAGTCCCTGGCACAGGCAGGTCATTTGTCGGTGCTGTTTTACAAAAACACTTGTTGTACTGAAATTGTTTGGTCTAGTAAATATTTATTCAACAAATAATCCCATGATGGCAAATGTGAAGACTATAAAAAGACCCATGGCACAAAAGACCCCATGACTTAAGATAACTAGTGATTTATGGCATTGTTCTCATCATTGAGGACATGAGGCTTGCAACTGACTAATGTTTCTTTTTATTTTGGTTGCTGGAAGCATTTGTAACTTCCTTCTGGGATTTTTCAGAGCTACATTGTATGATATTCCCAAACTATTTTTGCACTATTGTTTGATTTTAATTATAGTTGAACTGAAGTAAAATCATGGGAATACTTCTAATTTGCTTAACTCCTTCCTGTTCTTTCTTGTTAAAATTTACACTAATTGATCCCTGAAAAGGTCTATTTAAAATCTGAGCAATCTCAAGGATAGCTACTCTTTTCTTTTATGACTTTTAAAAAGAAGCCGCCATATAGTATATTGGAGCTATTCTGGGGGGACTGCCTGATGTTCAGGCAACCTTCAGCACAGGCCAGAGAAGCCTGAAGAGGAGACCAAAAAAACCAAAGACATTTTCTTTATGGAGTTCACCCAAAACTGTAGCCACCCAGCAAATTCACTCTGCAGCTGCCATGTATCTGCCAGCTCTGGCACCAGGAGCTCAGGGCTTTGTGCTGCCTGCGGAGCTCCTGGCTGCTCTGTAGCTATCTGTCAGCACTGCCTCAGCAGTGCCTATGCTGATAAGTATCTACTTCACAGATCTCCTTCTGGGACTGCTAAAAAGGAAGAGGAAAGAGTTCTACATCTTTGCTCAGAAAATAGGAGATCTAATCTATATTAACGAAGGAGAGGAGCACATTCCCACTGGTACAGGGTGGTGGACTAGATTGCCACACAGGACGACGTGGCACTCAGGTAGGAAAATGCATTCTTGAAACTGGTTTTGTATCTGTTGGTGGTGTGAGAATCAGTTCTGCCTTAATTTATGGATTGTCTGAGTTGGGAATGCAAGTATAATATTTCTTTTGTGATGATTAGCAGCCTCAGAGAATATTTTGACCGGGGAGAAATGCGGATTTGTTTAGGAGATCAATCAAGAGACATACACCCAACACTGCCTTCCTAGCAGAGCTTTCAGTTACTTTCAGTCATTTGTTATCTTGCATTGATAAAGTTAATGCAGAGAATCAAAGCCAAGCTTATTCACTAGTAAATATTATGATCATATACATCTGTAGAGCACACAAACTCTGTCCTCACTTAACTATAGCTTTTAGAAAACCTAAACACAGTACTTGATTTATGAACACAGTATGACATGTTTTGTCTATTGATGAAATACACAAAATTTATTCCAGTAATAAGCTTAATAAATTATGCCCCAAATTATTTTTAGTTGAGGTCATAGTTCTTAATATCTAGCTCTTTGATAGCAATCTTTGCTCATGTATTTCAAAGTAGTTTATTAAGATGGCTGAAATTATTAGAATCTGTTGTATAGACAGAGAAGCTGAACTACCCAGTGAGCTACACAAACTTTGTATTCACTCGGGCAATTAGCAATAGTGTCAGCTCCTCAGTGCCACATTCCTCCACCATGGGAGAGTTGTCCAAATTGGCTCATTACAATACAGACCCACAGCATCCCATGTCATGTGTCGTCCTCCCCCTCCCCAGCACTTCATAAGGGATTTTTGAAGTTTACATGTCCTATCTAAATCCCAGTCTGCAATTTCTTACCATTTTTAGGTACTCTTGACAAAGTGCTCTATGGATTACCTGCCTATCTTTTCCTTACCTGCCCTACCTCTTGGCATCAGACACAAGTTTTCTCCAGCTATTCATGCAGTCTGAGGGACTTTCTCTGTCCTAGAAGTGCTACCCCACTCTATGGCTTCCACTGCTTCTGTCAATTGCTCTCAAACATTTTTATCCCAACTTTGAGCACATTTTATAGGATCTTGAATTTTGAGATTCTCACATTCACAAATTTGTTTTGGTTGGTTGAGGGTTTTTTTTCTGCTCTTCAGGATTATTTAACTATTCAACATCCTTTGGACATCCTGTTATTTGAGATTTGTTTGGCTAATGTTCATCAGAGTTTAATAATCCCTCTAGTCCTTCTAATAATCATTTTTTAGCCATGGAGATGCACCTATATCCCTAATACTTCCCATACACAGATGTGCTCAGTAATTCATCAGTTCTAAAATTCTTTCCAAAGTGTAAGCAGCACATAGACTCATCAAACTGTGGGAGAAGTACAGTAAGGCACCAGGATGCTTTTACTGTTATGATAGATATTTTTAATAAATATTTTTGAAGGAAGTATTACTTGAAAGCATAGTTTGTCCTACAGAGAATCAATTTACACTCTTAATTTAAAATCCATCTCAGCAACCATCTTGGTAACACACAGCTCCTTTACTTTTAGATACTTAGTTAGCTATAAAATTACACCTGTATCACAGCAGAATGAGCAACCAGATTATTTTTGCTGTTTATTTAATAACTTTTTCAGTATCAGAAAAGATTATTTTCAAGAATGAGATATATTCTTAGCTGAATAAAAGCCTACTCTGATTTGCTGAAAAATTTCTCCCACTCTTCAGAGCTCACTGTCTAAATCACTGCTCTCTATACAGATATAGAGGTGTAAATTTTAAGTCTGCTCAGAAAATTTGGTTTCAGATTTATTTTGAAAGAAAGATGGATTTCGACTGAATACTTAGTTTTGGAAAAAAATAATCCTGCTTTGGACATATTCTAAACCCTAAATATTTAAGCTTGTTAATAGAATCTCTGTGTTTTGCCTAGGTTTGGCTAAATTTTGACAAGCCAGCTGGAAGGTGAAGAAGGGTAGATCAGACTTATACATTGAGAACCACTTCTTTTTTTTTCAAAGCTGAAAATTTTCTTCTTTGAAAGAGCTGCAGGATGAGATCTTTCCCCTACTCTGAAAGTTTATTTACATCAGCAAATTCCACTTGACTTGTTAGAAATTGCACAAATACTCTATGTTCTTTGTGTTTCAGAATACACTTTGCAAAAAAAACACATGCAAGAAGGTCACTGGAGGAAAAAGGATTCACACTCACTTGTGTACAAACCCCCAGATAACTTATCTGTTCCAACTGCCTTGTAAAGGTCTGTGATGTGGTACAAAGACTGGTAATATCACTAAGTAATTCACTCAGAATCCCTGCTTATTTTATGAACTAATGTACAGACCTTGGCACTATAAATGCAGATTAAAATAACTTTTTTTAACAAGCTAAAAAGCTCTCTCACAATAATGCAATAAAAAGTCATGTTCCCAAGTGAGACATTATCCATTCCTAGTATTTTAAATGCAGATCATGACAAAAAAAGTTTTCAATACAAAAGGATTTTTAAGGCATTTTTCTTAAGGCAGTAATCGATATCTGCAAGTTTCCAGTCTGTTAAGAAGGTCAGCAGACAGTCTATGAATAAGTAGATCACTTGTTGAGGTCTTTAGATTTTTATTTTTTTTTCCAGGGAGATTTGAAGGATTGACTAGTAACCTTTTATTTAATAAGTTTGCATCTTTTGGCTGTAGTGGAATTTTAAGTGCAATCAAGTTTTCTTTATGTGAATAGAAGACCACACCACCTCAACTAATAATCCTCCACTATTAGATAAATTACTTCCCTTTGTCTATACTTCTTTCACTCCTTCTGAGTGTAGTTACAAATGATTACAGCATTGGAAAGCCAACACATTCTTTGGGGACCTGACATCAGAAACCGCAGTCATTTATAATTGCCTTAGAATTGGCATTCCCAGAGCTCACTGGGTCAATTTCTACCACTTTCAGCCTAAGCAGGGCCAATACGAACACAACATCTGCCCTATTTACAGGAGTTTGTTAAGTTTGGTTCAGATAAGAGCTGTGAGAACAGATCCTACCTTGCATAGTAGTAGTTTCAAAGTAATGGGCCAGATAATTCTGGATTTCAGTGGAAATTCTACTAAAGCTTTATAGCAGCCATATTAACATATTAACACCAAATAAGTCTATCAGAATTAATAGTCCTGCAATAAATATCAAGCAGTTAAGAAGGATAAAGTCAATATTGCCAAATGTTAAAAAAAAAAAAAAAAAAGCGCCTTAAAAAATCTGCAAAGGTTTGCCTGGACCTTACAGAACACATGGTAACATCTCATGGTATCATCTCAGCTTGTCTGTATGCAGCAGTCAGAGTGCAGCTGGTTAGAGGAAATAAGAATTTACAGCATAGTTCCTAATCAGCAGGAACTCACTGCATGCACAGAGTATAGCTGAAGTTAAGGTTGCCTGTTCTGTTTTTGAATGAAAATTAGTTACTTCACATGAAGGCAGTCTCAGTGCTGTATCCTCTGCAAGTCAAAGAAATGTGAATGATATTTGCTGATTAAAACCTTTTTTCCTTTACAGGATTTTTAAAGAGTGGGCAGCATTCAACATGTGTCACAAAACCACAACCTTACATTGTTGTAATTCACTATAATGCAGCTCTGAAATAATTATTAATCTACTTGTCTTCCTCCCTCGTACCTTTGGATGGGTACTAGGGACTTATTACAGAAATTCTCATTTTGGGTTATGAAGACCACATCACTATGCTGAGGAGACAATGTAGATTAGAAAATGAAGCTGCTACAGCCTTAATTTTTATCTAGATAAAAATGCTACGCTAGGCTGTACTTAAGTGAGGTTTTGAGTGACCCATAAATTAGTTCATAGGCAAATCCAAAGTACTGTAACTATTCAGGTTTCTGGTGACAATGTAAATCTGAGCTCTACTTCTGTGCTATCTTTTAGTTCATAGGTCCCCACATACACCGTGAGACATATGCAAGATGTAGGCATTATATGCTAGTCAGAAAAAATCAGCAGTGATTTTTTTTTTTTTTCCCCCTCTACAAAGTAGCTTAAATGAAAGCTATAGACCTAATTGGCTGGAGAAGATTTGACCCAATTTAATTCTCTCTCACTAAGCACATATTTCTAGACTATCAGTCTTCTTCAACAATTAGATTAATGGGTCTCATCTCATCCTAGATTTAAATTTTTTCATTTTAAAATTTATTTCTACAGTTGTAATTAAATGTAATTGAAATAATTCTTTCTCAAGATTTTCCTTGTGACTATTTCATACTCCCTCTCATTTTCCTGTATCTCTTTCATACAGAAAAAAGAATAAATCATATTATAGTAAAATTGTAAAGCTACTAGTCAGTATGGGGCTTTGTTTAATCAGACCTGAATACATTGTCTCCCTATTGAATCCTGTCTATTTTCTGTTGATAAATTGTTCCTATGACTGTCTCAGAGATACATGAGAGAGGAAAGTTTAGAAAATTCTGGCCCATTGATTGCATATCATCAATCATTCTAGCTACAGAGTTTGGAGTAGGTATTAAAGATATTTGATATTTTATGCATTTTGGCAGTATTGTCAGCAAAACAAGAGTCACCTGCAAACTAGCAAAGTGAAAGCCTGGTGTGACCTCTGTAACATTCAACCAAGAGAAATATCTTGTTTGTAAGCCTAAATTACCTGTATTTAATACTAATCTAAACCTTTTCTTTATGGCATCAAACTCCCCTGCTTAAACACAAAATACCCACCTCCAAAAAAAATACTTAACTCTGCCAGAGGAGAAATCATAAACAAAGATCCTGGAAAGACAATATTAAAATCCAGGAAAATAAACAAAAAACCACAACACAACAACAAACAAACACCCAGAAAACAACACACAAACCAACAAAACAAGCAAACAAAAACTATAAAACCAACAAACAAAACCCAAATAAAAAACATCAGAAATGGCTGGAATAAAAATAAATATGTAAAACTCTTTAGAGTGTAAGAGATGCTCTGCTCAAGGCCATAGGAGTCATGAAAAGGAAATATTTTCTAAAGACAGGCAGCAGAGGTTAACTTAGGAATTGTTAAAACAATATGGGGTGAAACAAAAAGAATTACAAAGTCTGTGAAAGACAGGCCACTAGCACTGAGAAAACCTCCCCTTCCAAACAGATAAAGAAAATATGAAGAAAATAATCAGGTTGCTGGCCAGAAATTAATTTTAATTATCAAGAATTGAACTGCTGTTAATGTTTTATGATGACAGATAGTAGAATCATCTGATTCACACCATGTTAGGGGTTGGAAGGGACCTAGATGATCATCTAGTCCAGCCCCCCTGCCAGAGCAGGATCACCTAGACCAAGTCACCCAGGAACAGATCCAGGTGGGTTTGGAATGCCTCCAGAGAAGGAGACTCCACAACCTCCCTGGGGAACCCGTTCCAGAGCTCTGGTACCCTCACTGTGAAAAAGTTTTTCCTTGTGTTTCCCCTAAACTTCTTGTGCTCCAACTTGCTCCCATTGCCTCTTGTCCTGTCACTGGATGACACTGAGCAGAGTCTGGCTCCATCCTCCCTACACTCACCTTTAACATATTTATAGACATTGATGAGGTCCCCCCTCAGTCTCCTCTTCTCCAGGCTAAAGAGCCCCATTATTAGAATGATAAAAGTATTGAAATTGTTGCAGTTTAGGAACACATGGGAGGTACTAATATGTTAATTGCAATTAAAGTCTGATATCAGTTCCATGTAGGAAGTCCAAGTTTGTGGCCATTTGAATGAGAGCAGAAATGTTAATTAATGTTAATTAATTAAAAGACTTCATCTTACTAGGTCTCGATGAATCTAGCAAGTAAGGTGACTACTGCTGACAAAAAGACACCTAGCACACATATAACTTCATGACAAGTCCATGGATCCAGCAGTAATGTGATGACTACCCAGCTGGGTGAGTAATTTCTTCAGTCAATATTACCTTTCATTCTTCCTTATTGCTTCAGTGAAGCACTGTGATATTAGGCAATTATGTAATTAGTGGCTTTTGGTACTTCCACCAGTGTCAAAAATACAAATGTTTCATGCTGAGAAGTAGTGAATATCCAGTAATTTTTGCTAATGTTAAAGAATTTGGGGTAGAAGCACTGAGTTGCATCCTCCTTACTCAGACACATCATGGAGAGGACAGTGTCCCTGAACCTTCATGCTCATGAGTGTCCTCCACAGAAGTCAGAACTTCTTCAGGTTGAGCTCAGTCATTACAAAATATGCATGAACTACATTAGCTCTTTTTTATTCTATATCCTTCATTCAAGTAGCTTGTATGTTACAATATATTAAACTTCTCCACGTTGAACTGCCCTAAAATTTATCAGGCTAAATATTGGTTACCATGATTGATTATGCTTGATGCAAGCTGAGAACTCCAAATGCATGTAACAACCAACAATGAAGATAATATTGCAGGCAGCAGTTACATCTGCCCAAAGCAAACACTTCATCCTTGCTGTGACAGCATCTGATGGAAAACTCTTGCCTTTTTTCCTTAGTACGTATAGCCAACATAATAGTTTTTCCCTCTTTCTCCCATTTATTTATATCTCTAATACAGAAGACATTGAACTACAGAAAAAAAACCAAAACAAACAAAACCAACAAACACATGCTAGAATTAAAACATGAGAAGTGAAGCATCATTCAAATGATCCAGCAGCAAAGTTAAGTAATACAGAGAGATATTTCTAGTGTACCCTTATTTTCATTAATTTCCTACAAGCTGGGTCTTGGCAACGGGCATTAATGTGCATTGAATATAGTTGAAAATGAACTTGCACTTGAATCTTCAGCTCTTCAATACCTACATAGAGGAGCTGGTGATCTTTGATGAAATGATGATGTGTCTCTTCCTCCCTTTGAGTTGTTTGACACTCTCCTCAGACAAACCAAGCTGCCACATAAAGCAGTGGTAGATGACCTGTGCCAAACAATAACCTTGTGGTTAGTGCTGATTTTCTATCTGAGCTACCAAGCATTTGCAAATAGAAGTTCTGTCCTTTAACTGTGGTATAGTCAGAAAGTGTTATTTAGGGCTGGGGGAAAGAAGGAAAGAGTCAGATATCATTCTGCCTTCCTACTGTATTGTACTGCACAAGTCTCTTTCAGCTGGACATGCTGATATGTGTGTGTGCTGCAAGTTCCAAAACTGCAAAAAGTGAATAGTTTTTATCATCTGCTTTACTTACTATGTTAGCAACTTACCTTCCCAGGCCTTTCATTTTCCTCTATAAAAGACACTCAAGCATATATCAATAGATTTCTTTGTGACTCTTAACTGAGTATTTTGGGGTTTTTTTTTCAGCAGTAGTAGGTGTTGAAGAATTTGAATTGAAATTTGAAGGTTCCTGGCTCCCAAGCCAGCAGGAGATGAGGTTTAATTGCTTGGAAATACATTTTCACAGCTGATACTGGGGAACAGAAAAAGTCTCTATGTCAAGAGCTTCTAAACTAATCATTTAGCCATAACATGCACCACCCCATACCTGGGGACAATGTAACTGTTAACAGCTTGAAGCTGTTGAAAAAAATACACCAATAAGAAGGTTTCTTCTGTTTTTGTAATACTATTCTTCACCCTGAATAAACTAATAGAAGAGAAATCTCTTATTTTCAGTTCTGTCAGTTCAAATGGAAACAGTTGTGTGCTCACCTAGTTTTAGCATTGGAATTTATTAGATCTGAGACTATTCATTAAGGTAACCATTTTGAAGTTGCTCAGTTGTTAATATACTGCCTGTATAAACTTGGGCTACCTGTTATATCTGATTACACTCTGGAGACTGAGATTTGGTTTCCAGCAATACAGATCAGGTCAAGAATTGTAATAACAATTAACCATTAGTCACTACTTCTCAATTTACCATAATAGAAGGTAATTTCTTCTGAGTATTTTCACCATGTAAAGGAAGAAGAAACTGTCAAGCTTTTGAAAATTAGGGTGTTGGAAAGCTGGGAATGGCTTCTGAGAAGATAACGGGTAAAGCTTTATTTATTTTTTTTAGTGTATTGTTTTACCATGGGTCAGTATCTGCATATATTGACAGTGTCTAGTGGAATAAATTAGTCTTCTGTTTTTTTCCAATTTCAGTAAAATGAAAAATCTATCTAATATCACAAAAAAATCAGACAGATTATTCCTGACTTGATACAGGCATGTGAAAGAGACAGGGAGAAACTGCCTGTGCAACATCCTGCTTCTTGCTGGTATGATGCTTTTCCCAGCATTTTCATAAAGGACAGAGCAGAGTCATGGGTCTGCCTTTTTCAGTGTATTTCACTAGCTAACATTTTGCAACCAGCAGCTCCCCTCCCTCGTGGACACTGCAGGAGGGCACCAAGGCACGTTTGTAAGCAGGGGAGCTGCATTGGGCGGGGCAGCCCAGCTTCCCTGCTGCTGCTGCTTCAGGCTCTGAAGTAGACAAGGGAGAAAATGACACTCATGTAAAGGTGTGCCTATAAAACACATAAGAAAGATGAACATTTAACCCCTTTTTAAAAGAAACAAGCTACTGTTGTTGCATTTCATAAAATCAGGTATTTCCCTGTGAACTGGTGAAAGGTGTAGGAAGAAAACAGGTGATGAAATTAAGTTCTGATAAGGAAGTTAATCAATTCAAAAGAAAGTGGACAGACATGTCCTGTGAAATAATATCTAGCATTTCAGTTGGTTTTTTTTTACTGAGGTGTAGGAACTGAAGATGAGATTGTGAGGGAAGCTTCAAAACGTAAGAGGATGTACATTGTGAATTGGTCTCACCTAAACACAGTGTTTCTAGTAAATATAAACAGAGGAGGGATCTCATGCTCGTTCGTAGCCTGGGCAGCAATCAGTTGACAGTTAACTATAGAGAGGTCAAAGGTCAGGGCTTTAAATCTATAGGTTGATGATCCCTTGGGGACTGTGAAGAACTCTGAAGAAGAATTTGGTATACTTGATGCTGTTATAGGCGTGATCAGCCTGTCAAAATCCATTAGCAGACACTTTTCCCTCAAATAAGCATTAAGCTGGTTTTTGGTATGATTTTTTTCAAAGCAAATTTCTTATCATTCTTAGTAATCCTTTATAAGCATGAAGCATTTCATTCGTTCTATGGTTAAAAGTGGGTTTTTAAAAGGAATTGGTAAAATGCATGCTATATTCTTCAATTAAGTCTATTTAGCACATTGAATGTATTTTTAATAGGTTTCAAGATAAATTGAAGAGTTTACAGAGAAAAAATAGTCTTAGTGAAAGTGCAGCTTAATGTGTGAGGCACAAAGTTATCTTTTGTAAGTTTATCATTTAGTACATGACGAAGACCAAAAGAAATCTGAATACGTCAAGTGTAAATCAGAAATGGGTTGACTTCTACTATATTTCTTTTAACTTGACATTTTCTCTGAATATTTTACAAGATTTTTTTTGACTCTGTAGATATCTATAAAGGAGAAAACTTCATTCCTTTTTCATATTTGTTCATTACAGTTTCAAAACCACTTCTTATTATGACCTTGATAGTAAAGAAACTTGCAGAGGTTTTTTTTTGCTGTGTGATATTCATTAGTACGTAATGCCTAAAGAATGATACTACTATGTAGCCAATATATGAACTGTGTTTTTTTTCCATCATGTTAAAAACCAAGACATGTACCTTAAATGACAAGATGGTGAGGCATATGTACCTAGAATATTCTGAAAACTTTTGTTAAAGTCAGTTAGGAAAAGAAAACAAAAATAAAATGAAAACAAATTTCTCAGCAGATAATAACATATTTATAGCAGTTACATAATGGTAAGTTTAAATATGATTTAAATCTTCAAAGTAGAAAGCTATTACATGCAGCTTTGAATCTGACTTCTGTCATCTTCAGAACATGCAGCCTACCATACATTTCCATCCCATATGTCAACCTTTAAAAACAGGTTTGGAAAATAGAATGAAATCTTTTCATGTTCGCTGTTGTAGCTTTGGCTGTTTATAAAAAAAAAATAATCAAATCAGTGCCTCCTAATATGTAATAAATCTTGACTTTACCTCCCCATAGATTACATCTGTATCTTCAGAGAGGTTCAGTCAGTCTGGTTCATTTGATGGGCAGATGCATGTCAGGCTATACTTGATGAGAAGCTTGTGAGGGTACTTTGGCCATGTCTACTTTGAGCTGTCAGATGGATTTCTCTTGGGTATCTTTCCTTTTGCTGTGCATCAGAGCAAAATAATATTTTATTGTTGGTCATAATTAATAATTCATTGAAATGCACCAAATGAACACACACAAAAAAAGAATGTGGATATAAATCTTATTAGGTCCCTGGATAAAGCCACAGTATGCTTTTGCATTTTGAATTTCCAGGCATATATTATATCATCCAATATTGGAACAAGCTGAGAAATGTAATATAAAAATTTGATAAATTGCTTTCTGCCTGTAAATGAGAAAACAGACTTGTAAAATGTGAAATGAACCATTCTGGCAAAGTAGAATTTGAGCTTAGAGTGTAAACACTTGAGTTAATGGCTGGGGTATCTCTTAGTCTCAGAAGCTGCGGTACACAGGGAGGGTGAAAGTGAGGTTATGGAAGCTCTTCAATATTTTACTTTGAACATCCTTACAGGCCTTAATTAGACAGATTACCTGTTATGCATGGTGCAGTGTGCTGAACAGTTTTAAACTGGCTTGTCCTCCAGGCAAATGGAAGGCAAAGTCAAAAAGAATTACACTCGACACAAATAACAATGAATGTGCTATTAATGGTTATGCTTAAAAAAAAAAAAAAAAAAAAAGAAACCTTCCCAGCCCATATACTACTTAATTTTTAACTTTACCTAGTACAAAAGAGTTTGCAAAATATTTACTGACCATTTGAAATTATGTACCTAACCCGTCGACCTCTTCAGTGCCTCAATCTTTGTGAAACCATAATGACATTTAATGTTGTAATTACTTGAGTTCTTCTGATTTATGTTGCTTTATATATTAGAAACTGTGACAATATAATGAAAACTTTTCTGACATGAAAATTAATTAATGCTTTATTTATAATTGGAGTTTAAAAATCCCAGTTCAATTCCACACCTACAGTTGAAAGCATAGAGGAACAGAAAGTATATTTACTAATGATTCCAGGATACAAGTGTTAACTTGCTTTATGTATGCTAAATTCCTGAATCTATTTAATCGGTTTATTCAGCCAGCCACCTATGGGGAAGGTCACCATGTCAAACAATCCTGAATGGTATTTTGTGTGAATCAGGAACAGAACTTTTTAAAGGCCAGAGGTTTAGGAACATAAACCAGATGTGCTCATTTGAAATAGTCTACTTATTAAAAAAAGGTCAAGCACTTAGATCTTTTTTAAATCTTACTGTCAGGCACACTCCATAGAACTGTGGTTTTTACTGTTCTGAATAGTAAGGATTTCACTGATTTCTTAGATGAAATGTGTCTCCTGATCTTTGCTGTAAATGCATCACTTCCCTATTTATAGTCTAATATTGCTTCTAAGAATTTTACTAATTCAGACAGACGAATATTTTTCAAGGTAATGATTTTTAAAATCCCTTTTCACGTTTTTATTTTCATAGTTCAGAATTATTGCAAGCAATTAATTCATATATTGGTTTACAAAACTATTTTTTTTCCAGGCAGTAATTTGCACTGAATAAATCTAGATAACGATGTGGTTAGTATGAAGATATTTGTTGTTTTGGTGGGAAGTTTCCTTTCCAGATACGCATATCTAAAAATTGATCTTTTTGTTCATAGGAATTAAATTAAATGTCATTTAATTATTAATGCAATTTAACTCCATTGGTCTGCCTGCTAAACTGTTTTGCTGAATTCCCTGTGTTGACTGCAGGATCTTATTTATTGCTATGGGTTATATCTGTGAACAGGAATTTTTAAGACCTTTCAAGAAAATAAAAAAAAAAGTGAATCAACCAACTTGCAACATGTATATGGTAGGAAGGAGTCACAGCTTTTTTCAGCTTTGACCCAGGATACTGAATATTAAACTGAGCTCTATCCTTTCTGATGGACAACAAATGAATGCCCTGAAGTAGCTCAGGTCAGCAGAGGCTGAAAGCATCCATTCTTCTCCCATCCTCAGCCCCACCCTTCTTACCAGAGCTCCTCAGAGGAACAAAGCAAAAAAAAAAAAGTACCTGACACAGGGAATTTCAAGTTACAGCAGAGCAAAGAAAATGAAACACCTGGCTTTGATAAAATACAGCAAAAGATGTATAACTGATTGCCACTAAATGTCTGGTGCTTTGCTTTACTCGTATGGATTATAGAGCTATGGACAATTTTCTTATTTCAACCACTCCATGTTCTTGTAAGTGGTAGAGACCTGGAAGGAACGAAGAGCAAATCCACTCTTTGGAGATTATATTTTTGCCTTCTGCTTGAGCTACATTACGTTCTGTCCCTCACCAATAGTGAGTAACTACACAGACCAAGAACAACCTGGGCTGAGTCAAAAACAAGCAAACAAACAAATAAAGAAATAAAGAAAACCACAAAAAATCTCCCTCCCACCGGTGAAACCAACCATCATAATTGCAAATAATTTTGCATAGGTTATGTTCAGATAGTTTGTTCTGTTCTGCATGTGAATAACACTTTTCTTGCAGAGTGTTTTGTTGTTTTTTTTCATAGTGAACTGAAGATGACTTTCCATTTCTAGGTCAGAATCATTATTCACCCTTCAATGTACATCTCAATTTTTTAAATACTTGAATGAAATTCCAGGCTGTATGTATTTAAATTTACACAGAAAACCCTAAGCATTGGTACATATTCAGTAAATGTTTTCCTGCAAAAGATTATAGGTTTGTTGTTGATTTTGTTTTTTTGTTTTTTTTTTTTCTCTTAAAGGGCACTGTGATATGTATATCTGTATCTTCTGAAAGGTTAAAGAAGTGTTTTGGAAATATTTTTTTCTGATACAAGATCTGAGTAGAATATATCTAGCATAGACCATTTCCAGAAAGAAATTTCTTGGATTCCTAGTGTTATCTCTCAGAATTAGAAGCACAAAATTTGTCATATTTTATGAACTTAGAGCTTTCTTCTAAATTGTTCAAAAAGAAGACAAGACTTAAACAAATTTTTATTCTGATTATACACAGAGACTTCAAGGGCCATAAGTACAAAAGTATTTGATAAGAAAAGTAAATTCTGTCTACCAGTTTTTTTTAGATAACTGTATACTTTCAAGATTTACAGTTTTATAAATTGGAACTGTGTGTACCTGACACGAGTTTCAAAGGTTGAATACATGGAATTTTCTTTATATTTAAGTGTCTCAAAGGAAAAAAAAAAAAACAAACAACAAAACACACACACAAAAAAAAAACACAAAAAAAAAAGTGAAGCCAAGTGGCCTATTGGAGTGTATGCTTCTGAGTCTATGCATTGCAGTTCTTGGATAGGAAAAGTTGATCTTACTGATATGAATTGGGAACAACCCCAGTGAAGGTCTCAAATACCTGGAATGACATCCTTTCTAATGAAATTTGATTGGTGGTGTTTGTTCAGAGGTTTTTACCAGTATAGTGCTGGCCTCACTGGGTTAAGGTCTGGATCTGAATTCTTGGCAATACAATCACTGACTTGCCCAAAATGGGGCTTTTTCTATGGAGGTTGTTGGGTGCTACAGTCTTTGAACACATTACGTGTACAAAATATTGTTTAAGAAACAATGTCAAGCATTTTCTGTAATTGTGTTCTTCAACTTCTTAATAATTTTTCAATAAGCCCTTCGACTTAAATCATGATAATGGTCTGTGAGACAGAAAAGCATTTCAATTGAGGATTTTATTGTATTAAGTACTGTGCAAATGTGAAAAAAAGTGTGTTCTAGCCCAAAATAGTTATTCTTTTCCAATTTCTCTGACAAAGTATTTTAGACTGTTCACAGCTATCTGCCACCTGTGCAGTTTAATATTCCTTCCAATTACAGCAAAGTAAACGTATGCTGTAAAGACCTCTGCTGCTTTATATTCTGTGTGTCACCTAACAATTCTCTGCCCTATTTGCCTTTTATACTGCTTTTATGCTCTGGACTGATGGTTTCAATGATTTTCCTCTTCCTGATCATTGTGCTGGATGATTGTTCTATTAGACTTGGAGTCTGTAGATTGGTTCCTTGCTTCACACCTAATTATTTTATATTTATCTCATGCTTATACAAACTGTTCTGAACCTCTCTGGCTTAAAAATAAATAAATAATGGGGTTCACAAATAAGGATCCTCAAGAAGCCTTTTGGGGTAGTGATTTATGAGTTATGAGTCCTTTAGCAATTTTAGAGAACTTTGTTGATACCAAAGTCATAATTACATCGGTCAGCTGGAATGTTGCTGGATTCAGACACACTTCCAGTTCTCTGGCTCATCATCTTTTGAAAAACACTGGTTTTTTTGCTTGAAGAGAATACATATCGTGGAGCTGCTTTGTGTTCAACAGTATATTGGCAGAGGTGGTTTTATACAATTTTTATTTTTTCTGATTGAATACAGAAGTGTGAAATAAAACTCTTTCAGATAGATCTAATGCAAAAGTGTTCTAGAAAAGCATGAGTTTAGAAGTTCTGGTTGTTAATTAACAGGACTCTTTTCGTTACCTTTTTGGATATATGAGAGATGTTTACTATTAGGATATTTCTAAAGTTATTACAGGCAATGTAATCTGCTGCACTCCGTGGGTTTTGTTTGTTTTTAGCTGAATTGCTCAATCCATTTTTATTTCTTGAGAATATTACTAATATTATATTCTAAAAAGCTGCCAAGTATGAATGTTACCAACTCCTACAACAGTGCACATTCTCTTCATCTCACAGTTATTTGTCCAGCTGAACCTCTAAGTATCCACAGCACTAAAAAAGTCTAAGAAAAAGTATATGCAAAATTGAACCTTCCATACAGAAGGTAAACTCTCGATCCTACTCCTCAGAGTATTACTGATGAAAATTTTTTCTTTAAGTACTCTTTCATAAAACTGTTAAATGCTTTGTTCTACATTTCCTCCTAGTAGTCACTCTTATTCCCTCTCTTTGTCAATTTACAAAATACATCATCCTTGAATTGTGTTTTGAGGAACGTTTACTGTTCCAAGATACATATTTCAATAATAATGGAATAATAAAATAAGCCTAGATTTGACTATGTGCCCAATGAAAATGTAAGAAAGAAAATTAACAGGACCTGCTTTCAATTTAATAATATAAGGGAAGCAATTTAAAAAATCTAAATCTAACTTTAAAAATATTTTTTATTCTTGCATTTTCCTTTAAATTGAGGTTAGGTATTTTAATCACCATTGCAAAGTACTGGAAAACACACTCCATAAAAAATGTCCTTTGTGCACTTATATAAATTGTGCTCAAACTAAGGTTTTGCAAATTGCATCACTGGTTTGGATTAACTGTATAAATAATCACTAAAATCCATTATTTAGCAGTGACTTAGTCTTCACTGATTTCAGTTATAAATCAAGTTTTCTGTTCAACAGAGCTTAGACAGTTCATATAGTGAGAGGAAACGGGAAAAACTTGCAAAGAAGATCTCAACAGATATCAGATACACTTAGAATTAGGAGAGTATTAAAGAGAGAAATAAAAAGCAGCAAAGACATTGTTTTCCTGTCTTGGCATGACCTGCTTTTTTTAATAGAAAGATGTTCTTTCGGAGCCCTGCCATTGCCAAGGTCCTCACTTACTACTTTGCTCTGGAGATTTACTACCATTAAAACACTTTCTTTATGTCTTTGTGGTGAAAATTATATTCCATTATATTTAGGTGTTTAGGTTTGATTCTGCCCAGCACAATGCAGAATATGCTTGTGGTTCTTCTATTGACTTTATAGTAAAATTGCACTTGGACGTAAGTGCCTTATTGTACAGGGCTCCTTGTGGCAAAAATTCAAAAACCCTACATGAGAACTGGTGAAATCATTCCTACCAGTAAGTATTTTGCTCATCAAGATGAGTTCAGTACATAGTAGTCCTTAAGCTTTTGCCCCTCTTGTTACTCATGGATATATAATTTGCTTAATTTTGTTTAGCTACTTGCTGAAGAAAAAATATATATATTTGCAGTGTTGCTTAGAACATCTGGCATGTCTTGACATTTTGCATCCTAGCAAAATTGTAATTATAATGCTGTTAAGTATACCTAACATTCCCTGACACTCCATTTAGAACAATGAACATCGAAGACTGTTTCCCAAAAGCATTTGTGTTCCAGAAAATGTGTCGGAAAAATAATTCAGCAGCTCAATTTGGTTTTGAAATCAAACTTCCAAGTGTTTTAAGAATGCTTAGTACACAAATAGAATGTGCATTTAACAGAATAGAGATGCAGTTAGAATATGCTAAACACTTTTTCCCTTAGTGTTGACGTTCTTCTTCCTTCATTTTTTAAAAGCAAGTAGATGTTAATCAGAAATTGAATCTCAGCTTTGTATACCAATAATCTATGTCACTCTAAATGCAGATATTCTTGGAAGGTCAATAGCTTCTATGAAGCAAGGAGTGGTTGACAAACATGTATGTCAAAAGCAAGTAAGAATCACAATAATGATTAAACCTGAAGAGTTTGGTATTGGGACCAGCACTTACTCTACTGAATTATGATGTATACGTACTTTAAAGATTGAGGACACTGGGGACTGTATGAGCACAGTTAAATCCCAGTGGGTTGGCCATGCATAAGCTACATACCGATTGAGCTGCAAGCTTTGCAGCTTAAAGCCTGCTGGCTCTGCCCTTGAGTCTGGAAAATTCCTCTGAACTCCAACACAGGGAGCTACCACACATACCTGTTTCTTCAGCGTGTTTGGTGCTATCTGAGCATTCATAGTTAGCATTTCTGATTAGGACTCTTAATATGCCTTGACACTTGAAAGAAAGTCAAAATAGTGCAGACTCTCATTCTTGACATCTGGCCCTTGGTGTCACTTTTCTCCTACTACAGTCAAGGAGAAAAATTCATAGAAAGCACCACAACTTCCCTCTAGGCCAGTTCTTTGACAGGTTGTGATATATTAGTAAGAAGCACAACTGTAGATTACTTTGGTATAGCCTCAAAGAAGCGATTGGAATGAAGAAATGTCGCTCACATTACCCAGGTTGGTTGCAGGAGTCAATGTCAGCCCTAAGCAACAGTATAGACATCACCTAAAACTGTATTAGATAGAGGACAGAAAATACAACTCATTAACCAGATGAGCAGCCTGCCTCTCCACTCTTCCTGTAGTGTTTCTAAGTCTGCCTTGGAAGAGCACCTGAAAACATGACCCACCTTTGAAAGGTACAGAAAGGCTTCTGTAGAGCAAGCTGCAACCTCAATAGTAAATCATTTTTTATTATTTTTTTTCCTTTTTCTTGCATTTCTCTTTACTGTCTACTAAGATTGCTATTGGCTCAGTATTATTATGGGCCCAGTCTGCCCAAAGCCCTTTGGGTGCTAAAAAAGTCTGTTATTGTGGTGTTTATTCTGGAATTGCAGTCTGAGGGAACAAGGGAATAGGGTAAGATATACTCTGGCAGGCTGTGAATTTGAAAGAAACTGAATGTATGGATTTTAAATGACTTTATTAGAACTTTCATTTAAGTGTTTCCTAAAATCTTATCATGATATTATTAACAACGTACAAAATTTGGAAATTGAAAATGCAGAGATAAACAAATTATTTGTTACAAAAAAGGCCTCGCAGGTCTCAGGGGAAATGGAATATTCTAATGTCTGTTTATACCAGCAGAAATAAATTGCATTTGGTAAACATAATCTTAGTAATTTGCGAACATGAAAAAAATATGGGGTTTGCTTTTTTTGTTTTGTTTGCTTATTTATGTCAAAGACTTTGCGTTGCACATTGAATTTATTTGAGTTCATCTCAATTTTGACATAGTAAGACTTTGGCTGTAGACAGACAGACTTCACATGTTTTTTCTTCTCTGCATTTCTCTTTTTTATTCATTCGTTCCTGCTTTCCCTCCTGCCTTCCTTACCTGGATGAGGGGATGGAGTGCACGCTCAGCAGTGCTGCTGCTGATACCAAACTGGGAGGAGTGACAGACACACTAGAAGGCTGTTGCTGCCATCCTGCCATCCTCTGTTGTCTGTAGAGCTGGGCAAAGGCAAAACTAATGAAGTTCAATGAGGGTAAGTGTAGAGTCCTGCATCTGGGGAGGGACAACACCATGTACAGGGCAGAGATTGGCTGTAGTCAGAGCTATTGGGGGAAAGAAGGCTTCATATTATTCCAGAAAACAGCAGGTTTTGGGGGGATGGTTGACATTATCAGAACATGAAGTGTAAAAATAAGAGGTAAAGAATTGAGTTGCTCAGTGTGTTCTTGCTGTAGTGAAGAACTTTTCCTTTTCAAATACTACTAATAGATATAATAATATATTCTGACTACTGTAATATAAAATTTTATATGATATTTATAAAAATGTGGACTATAAGATTATACTATATTAGAATATAATAATATTATCAATATAATATAAAGTACAAATGCATATAATTTATTCTTTTCTTTAGGAATAACAAAGAAGATGACTTCAGGAGAAAGAAATACAAGAAAAAAGGTAAGTTCAGTATGTATCTAGTTTTACATATTTGTCCTTATCCTGTTATGCTATCTGCCAGATTTCAGCCTTCACTTTTTGGCTTCATTGGCTATTAGCATTCACATTATAAATGTCATACCTACATATCTCAGGTAATGGTACTCAAATTATACATAACAGAAGGAAATCTATGAATAAGTCAAGTCAGTTTGAAGAGTTATTAAGCTGTCATCTTCCTATTAAACCACCATAAGAAGCAGATCATGTCTTAAAAATATTAATAAGGAAAACAACAAAATTTCTTTTAATTTTCTATTTACTGTGAAACAAATTATCAAACTGTCATTTTAAAGAAATTAATATTTCCAGAAAGCACAATTTGATGGCCATTCAGATTGAATTAAACCTTTGCTTCTAAATTTGTCAAAATGCATTTTCCCACACTCTCTTCTTAAAAAAAATAAAAAATGTCCAATTCTATCCGCCTGATTAATACAGTGTAGTTGCTGTACCATAGTACAGCCAAGGGAGAGATGGATTAATATGTCAGCTAAAATTGACAGTAGGATGACTAGTAACCTACTTGATATAATTCCATTGGGTTTCAGGCCTTCTAGGTGAATGCTTAGAGCTGGGAAAGTGGGGTTTAAGTGAAGATATAAAATTGCTGAAGTAGCTTTTATTCTGACACAGAATACGTAAATTAAGAGTTTCATTAAAAAAAAAAAAAAGCAACAATGATTTAATTATTTCTTTAAACAATTATTAAAGCAGATTTTTCTGTCTTTTTCCAGGGACATACTGGTCCTAGATGTTTGTTTAAAAAAGACAGAATTTTTAGAATAAAAGGACTGGCACTATAAAATGTACTAAGCACAGTGTTCATGCACATAACAACAGATTTCATTTTTAATTCCACATGAAAAGAGAAAATAAGGAAATAAAACTGGAAACAGATGAAAAATGGCTATAGGAGTAGGTGTTTTGTAACATTTAGTAAACAGCCAAGCAGGTGACATTATAAATGTGGCCACTATCAGTGGTAGTTATACCAGCCTCATATCAATAAGGTTTGCACTATTTTTCTTTAAAGATGCCATGTATAATAGCTCATATGACCAAAAAATAAAGAGTTTGTGGATAATTATGTAAAATATGGCACTCTGCATGAAGATCCTCCACCTCTCTCCCAAAGGCTGGTTCAAGACATGTTGCAAACAAAACCAAGGGATGTATGCTGGAGAGTAAGCCTCATGGTACTAATTGTGCCAGCAATCTAAGATCCAGAATTTAATCTAAATTTTCACAAGTACACTGATGAGTGCCTCCTTGTTATTATCAAACATAAATTGTTCTATCAGTGCTGTCATTTGCACTGTCTAAACAACTGCTTCATCCTTCAGAGAACGACCTTTTGTACCTAAGAAGCAGATTTGAAACAACTTTTTAATGGTGTGAGAAAAAAATTCCATTCAATCTGCAATAATAATTGTTTTATTACTATGAGTTTATTTTCTGAAAGGCATAAGTTTGTCCACTTTGGTGTTCTCAAAAACATATCTTAGCCAGAAAAAAAAAAAAAGTACAGCTCTTTTGCTTAGATAATTGTACAATTGGAGATAGATGTCCAATGAATCTCTCATCCACCCTCCTGTAGGTGCCTGGAGTGTGCTGTCAGTGGCGTAGTTGCTCCTAGCTGCAGCTTATCCAGCTGTGGGAAGGCACAAGGTACTTTGTCCTGCCTCTCATCTGTCAGATTTGGAGTTTCTAACAAGAAAGGCAGTAAAGTGCTGGCAAAAATGCTCCCCTGAGGAGCTGGTGGGCTTCTTGGCCCCAGGGCAGGTAGCAGCTTCCTCTACCAGCAGTTGCCTGGGAACACTGAAGCCCCACATCTCCTCTTCACCTCAATTTAGTTAGATCCTAAAATTAAATGCTTGGTTTAAAGATTGTAATGCTTATGTCTGATAGAGAGATAAAGCATTGAAAATCTGCAAGCACAAGAAGATTATATGAAGCCAGAGATTGCCCATTAATTACACTTGGCCACTTTTCATATGATGTCCCAAGGCTCCTCATATAAATATGAAGGCCAGAGCATTGGTATACTTTTCCAACAGTGGCTGTAAATGAAACAAAAATTTATTTGCTTTAGATCAATCATCATTGTGGAGGGTGGTGGCTTTGGCTACTGAGATCTAAAGTGTTCAACCTGGGGAAATCATTTGTAAAAGGTTCAAAAATATCCTAATGCATAGTGGAACATAAATACCTTGGAGTGTTTGAGCAAAGGGAAAACATTAGACAGTGCAGAGCATATTAATACATAAGATGCCTTATTTTTCTCAAATGAGAGTTCCTCTGGAACTCCAGCAAAAAAACCCAACCTATAACAAGTGATGAATGAAACCAAAACATTCAATGGAAAAGCATTAGGCTTCTATGAATTTACTTCTAACTTTGAGACTTTGAAGGGGAACTATGCCTTGTTCATGTTTGTTAAGCCTGCTACAATAATCTATAGCACAGTTGTGCATTGTCCTTAATTGTACTTAAAGCCCTTGGGTGGTTGAAAACCTGTCTGGAATAGATAATTTCTATTACATTTTGTAGGGCTTTCCCATATAACCTGACAGCATTTGCAGAGAATGTCAAAATGCTCTAATCATGGCCAAGACTTTAAATTAAGAAAATTATTCTTGATTTCACATACACAGAAAAAAGAACAAGCTGAGAATGTAGTTCAGCTGCAGTATGCTCTCAGCTCTCTTCCCCAGTCACTGAATAGACAAACACTTCATTATTTACTTAATATACTTAATATACTTAAACTTATAATACATTAATATCAATTTGGTTGAATATACAAACAAAGTTGGCAGGCATACCAAAACAGGAAGAATATTTCCTGAAAAATATAGGTACTGATGAGAAGCCAGTGGTCTACTCCATTTACTTCAACAAGGTTTTGATTGTTCCTTAAACTTTTGAACCTAAGGAGAGATTAATTTCCCCATCTTTAATATGAAGAGAATAGACAAAATTCTCTCTTTCCCTAAAAGTTACTTAAATCTTGAATCACTGTAGGAAAACACCCCAAAGGCTCACGCACTGTATACTGTCTAGGAAGGGGTAATACAGATCTCTCTGAAGCTGGCTGTACAGGTTTTGGAAATTACTGCAACTATTCCTAAAATACATTAGTTGCAGTTTATTCTTCATTGGATCATTAATAAAGTAAGTAGACAGTCAACACTTTGTTCCCTTTGCATGTGCTTTAACTGGCCTACAGTAAACCTAAATCTCCCTTAATTCCTTCCCCCCCTCCAGCAGCAGAAGAGACCCAATGGATTGCTAGATTGATAAATTAGAAGCAGTGGTTTGATCTGATTTTACTACCTAAATCTGTAGCTCTCTGTAAAGTCTCCAGCTCACACAGAATTTTTACAAGGGCAGGGAGGGGGTGAGGAGCCTTCAGCCTATCTCAATCGTTCTTCCAAGGCAGGCAGTTGCTTTGTAGATCAGTTTTGGCTCATCCTTTCAGCTTGATGATCACATACAATGTCATGGTGATACATCCAAAAGGACCATTCTTTCACACTGGATTTAAATGCAGTGGTGGAAGACAGCAGGAGAAGCTACAGTGTAGGAGGAGGCTGATGTACCAAAGATTTGCTTACTTGGGCTCTAACATGAATGTCAAAAAAGATGCCAGCTGCCTGAAATATGCTGTCCTGTATGAAATGTATGTTCATTTTGCCATTTCAACCTTCAAACACAGTTCCATGATAATCTATCTTGTCATGTAAACGTTAAGGCTGAATTTCAATTTGTCTTCCCTACAGAAATGAAAACGTGACATCATGACAGCACTTCCTTATGCACATTAGTACATGCTACATTCTTGTCCCTACCTGCACCTGAGGAACATTTGGAAGGAGTGCTGAAGGGCACAACAAGATGGTGACAAGGTAAATAAGAAAACATTTAATGCAGAATAATGTTTTTCTAACATGTACTTTACTGTTTCATAGACATTTTGTGTGTGATTTTACACAGTCCTCAACATTGTTCCTATGCCTTAAAATACACTGATACAGTGCCTAATTTCATTTTTAAAAAGTTACCCACATTTTCTTCTTTTTCCTTTTTTTTTTCTTCTTTTTTTTTTCTGAACTACTTATATAGTCTGCACACCTGGGATTGCTAAAAGCTTCCCCTTGCTCCACTGAGGTGTTTACTAATGACTATCTTTTCCTTCTTATTACTGCTTTGGGGAAGAAAATGTGTATCTAGGGCCAATATGGTGATTATTCATAGTACTCCTTAGTTAAACAGCTTCAATGATGCAGTTCCTCTGGGTAAAAGTTTATAAGAATGCCTTTCAGCTTTCTCTGAATAGTTTTCTTTCCTTTTTTTTCTTGTTTTCTTTTCTAATTATTATTTTACATATAATTCTTCCCGTTTATCAGCCTCATCCTGATGTAGTAGTCTGTTTTTTCTGAGTGTAATTAATAGAAAACATATATTTTTCTAATGTTAATAATGAAGTATACAGTGTATATACTTGTATATACAAGCAGTATTAAGAATGATCAGCTACATAGAAACCTACTCTGAGGTGCTCAGTGACAAGCAATATGGGTTCACTAAGGGCAAATCATGCCTGGCTAACTTGGTGGCTTTCTATGACAGTTACAACTCTGGTTGATATGGGAAGAGCATCTGATGTCACCTACCTGAGCTTGTGCAAATACTTGACACTGTCCCACATGACAACTTCGTCTCTAAGATGAAGAGACATGGACTTGATGGATGGACAACCTGGTGGATAAGGAAGGTTGCACTTAAAGAGTTGTGACCAGTGGTTTGATGTCCAGGTGGAGACCAGTGGCAAGTGGAGTTCCTCAGGGGTCTGTTCTGGATCCAGTGCTGTTCAACATCTTTGTCAGTGACATGGACAATGGCACTGAGTGCACCCTCAGCAAGTTTGCCGATGACACCAAGTTGTGTGGTGGACTCACTTGAGGGAAGGGATGTCAACCAGAGGGACCTGGACAGGCTTGAGAAATGGGCCAATGCTAACTGCATGAGGTTCAGCAAGTCAAAGTGCAAGGTCCTGCATCTGTGCTGGGCTAATCCCAGGCACAATTACAGACTGGGTATGGAGGGGGTTGAGAGTAGCCCTGAAGAGAAGGACTTGGGGGTGTTGACTGATGAGAAGCTCAATTTGAGCCAGCAGTGCACTCATGCAGCTCAGAAGGCTGTGGTGACCAGCTTCAGGAAAGGTAGGAGTGCACTGGGGAAGGGATCTGCAACAAAAAGGGCAGACAAAAAGCTCTTTTTGCAGCTCTCTGAAGCTGGGCAAAGCCCTTTGCCAGTGCTGGGGGCTGCCAGTTGGTGGGCAGGCTGCTGAGGGAACCTGAGAGTGTTTGGATTAGGTTAAGGGCCAAGAAAGCTGACTGCTGGGGGAGTCTGCTATAGACCTCTCAAACGAAGCAGTGAGGTGAATTAAGCTTTCTATAAGCAGTTGGGAGACATCTCACAGTCACTTGCTCTTGTTCTTGTGTGGGAGTTTAATCTCCCAGGTATCTGCTGGGAATACATCACAGCAGAGATGGGACAATCCAGGAGGTTCCTGGAATGTGTGAAGGATAGCTTCCTCACACAGTTAATAAGTGAGCTAACCAGGGAGGGTGCCCTCCTGGACTTGCTTCCTGTGAACAGGGAAGAACTTGTGGGGGAAGTAAAGGCTGGAGGCCGTCTAGGGCACAGTGATCATGAGATTATGGAATTCTCAATCCTTGGAGAAACAAGAAAAAGAGTTAGTCAAACTACCAGGTTAAACTTCTGCAGGGTAGACTTTGACCTGTTCAGGAGACTGTTTGACAGAGTCCCTTAGGAGGCTGCCCTGAAGGATGTAGGAGCCCAGGAAGGCTGAACATACTTCAAGAGAGAGTCTGAAAGGCACAGGAACAGTCCCTGTGTGCTGAAAAACAAGTAGCTGGAGAAGGAGACTGGCCTGGCTAAATAGGGACCTTTGGCTGGATCCCAAGAACAAAAGGAAAGTCTGTGACCTTTGGAAGAGGGGGAGGTCTCTCATGAAGACTATTAAGATGTAGTGAAGCTGTGCAAGAAGAAAATTAGGAGAGCCAAAGTGTAGAGAAAGCTCAATCCAGCTACAGCTGTTAAGGATAATAAAAAATGTTTCTATAAATTAATTAACAACAAAAGGAGGATTAGGGAGAATCTCCATCCTTTATTGGAGAGACAAGGAGAAATTGTTTTAAAGTAATGGAGAATAGGTTTAGACTGGATTTTAGGGAGAAGTTCTTCAGTAGGAGGGCGGTGAGACTCTGGAATAGATTTCCCAGAGGAGCTGTGGATGCCCCCTCCCTGGAGGTGTTCAAGGGCAGGTTGGATGAGGCCTCGAGCAACCTGCTCTAGGTGAGAGTTTTCTCTGCCCTTGGCGGGGAGGTTGGATTAGATGAGCTCTGAGGTCCCTTTCAACCTGTCATTCTATGATATTATGATATATAAACTTCTAGTTTAGAAAATGTTGGTTAGGTTTGATGTGCTGAGAATTGATTGTGTTAAGTATCATGCACATTTTGTATATAAACTATTTTTATTTATTCAATTGTACTAATTGTCCCAAAGCATTAATTAATGAAAATAATTTCTACTGCACTCTACTAGCAATTCCTTAAAAACTGCACTATACCATGGTTGAAAGATGTGTTTTTCATGGTTCAATTATTGTCATGGCAAATATCCAGACTAGTGAATAAAGACAATAAAATACCTTATTAGAAGTTAGAGGCCCCTGAACACTTTTATTATACTGTACACAGTGGAATCACTGAAATAGTTTTTAGGTACTGTAGTCTGGGAAACCATCTGGTTTGTTCTATTCTGAACAAAGAAAACCATTTTGATATTGGTACTTTTCCCCTTATTGAAGGGGAGCACTTATGCTGCTGTAGTGAAGATTGTGTCAGCACTTCCTTTATTAAATCCATTATAAGAACCAAAAGAGAGACTGGAGGGTCGTCAAGTGGCTACAGGTGGGCGAGAGGGAGGCGTGAGATCCGAGCAGTCAGGGACCTTCTTGCTGGCCCAGCTGCACATGTTAGCCCAGCTGGACTTCACAGACCCCAGTGACTTCATCAGAACATCTGTAAGTGAATTTCACAAACATAATTAAAATATTCAGTTAGCACTTTGTGCATCAAGAAAGCATCAGAGGAGCAGGAATCCATCCATTGTTGTCTATTAGTCATGTTTCAGTGATTAACTCATGTCCCTGGGTGAGATCACCTCCCATAGGGGCAATTACTGAGGCAGAATTGCTGAGCTGCATTTTGGGACAGGTGGTGGGGAGATGGAGGTGGCTGTTGGAGGAACATCTGCTTGGAGCCTTGGTGGTGGAGAGAGATGATCTGATGCCCCCCCTCCTCCTGCCCCATGGCTTGGCAGCTAGCAGGGCAGCAGCAAGGCACGTCTTCCACAGCCCCTGTGGCCATATAGGGGTCAGCATGTGGTGCCACCCACACTCTAGGCAGGGGTATTTTCCTATAATGAGGGGCTATGGTGGAGCCTGACAGTTACTGGTACATGGTATTAATACAAAATAACAGATGATAAGAATTCTTGTGGCATTTCTCTGAAGAGAAACGCTCCAGCCCTGATATACGTAGAAAAAGTTGCAGAAAATGATGATATTTTTTGTTGTTGTTCCACTTCAGAGTGAAATAAATTTGGAATTATTATCTCCTGTGGAAATTTCATTCTCCATGAGGTAGATAATCACATTGATTAGTTCTAACTTTGGTTTCTTAGAACTTTTTAACTATACCTCATGTTCAAAGCATTTCACAGGCAGATAAAATGAGCATTTAGTATTTATTAAACCCACAGATACTTCCCTCTGAAGTTTCCTAATTTTCTTTTCTTTGCAGGAGAAACTTTTGTAATACATGATAGTTTAATTAAAAAAAAAATAAAAAAATCTATATTGACTCATGTAAAGTTACAGACCTGAGGGCCTCTTTTGGACTGACTGTTGTTTAGAATGGACCTAATGCAGAGACAGGGAATGGAAACAAGCTGAGAGCCTTGTTAAAATGTTCTATAAAAGGAGCAGCAGTTAAGAAAAGAAATAAAGTCAGTCCTGAATTTCTCAGGCATCACTATTGAAGTACAAAGTAATAAATATAAGAAAGACTTTGTCTGTGTAGTGCATAACTAAGAGTACTTGAGAGAACTGATGAGTTTCTTGTTAAGCCTTGTTGATTGTCAGGTCTTGAGGACACATGATTAGTGTAGACAGCTCACCTCCTTGATTTCTCAATTTCAGCAATGACTCCTTCAGCTGGTGTTTCCTCCACCATAAATAGCTTGTACAGGAGCTTCCACACAACTTCTGGATCATCTAGATCAGCTTGAATCACCACCAAAGGTGATTTAAAGTAAGTAATAAATTTTGTGCTGAAAGTGGCTTTCAAGTAAATTGGCTGTCAGAATTGCAGCAGTTCCCTTAATAAATAAAGATCTGGTGTGGTTGGAGTTTAGAAATGGTTTATTTTAACAATCAGGTTGGTAAGGAGCCTTCTCCAGTTTAATTTATGTGTTCAATTTTGGAACTATCTTCTGTGTCTGCACAGAAAATTGCACTCGACTAATTAGATTAAAATCTTTCTGTGCTTGCTTGAAAGTCCATTGCTATGGTACAGCTCTGTATGAGAAACAACTTTCTTATAC